>JAHDVE020009772.1:0-35333 GCA_022606495.2 Halesus radiatus | reverse complement strand
GTAAAATTAATGGCGTCATTCGGCGAGATTCATACCCACTACCTTATGTATCTCGGATTGTAGATAAGCTACGGGGCGCGCGTTTCATCTCTTCTATAGATCTCTCGAAAGCGTTCTGGCAAATTGCTCTAGATGAATCTTCAGCTCCTGTAACGGCATTTGTTGTTCCGGGGTATGGTCTTTATGAGTTTACGCGTATGCCCTTCGTCCTAAAAAATGCACCTAGTGAATTGCAACGTTTAATTGATAAACTGTTTGGCCCAGAATTTGATGATAACGTATTTGGATATGTAGATGATTTAATATTAATTTCGGAAAATTTTGAATCGCACTTAAAGCTTTTGCAGAAGGTTTTCTATCGCTTAAAAGAAGCCGGACTAACAATAAACTTAAAAAAGAGCGAATTTTGTAAAAAGGAGTTAAAGTATTTGGGATATATTGTAGATTCGGAAGGACTGAGAACAGATCCCATTAAAGTAGAATGCATTAAAAATTACCCGATCCCGAAGAACTCAAAACAAATAAAGGCTTTCATAGGATTATGCGGTTATTATCGTTGTTTCATTAAAGATTTTTCCACGATAGCAGCTCCTCTGACTAAACTTACAGGATCAAGGAAAGGAGTAAGCAATTTTGTATGGTCCAAGGCAGCGAAAAATTCGTTTAACCAATTAAAAGAGGCACTGACAACAGCGCCGGTTATTAACTGTCCTGACTTCAAATTACCATTTGTAATACATTGTGATGCTAGCGCAGTCGGGATAGGCGGTGTATTAACACAAAATTTTAATGGTGAAGAACACCCGGTAAGTTATTTTTTCGCGTTGCTTAAACGTTCATGAACGTAATTATGGTGTTACGGAGCGCGAGCTACTTGCGGTTCTAGACTCTGTCACTCATTTCAGACCGTATGTTGAAGGAACACACTTTACTGTAATTACGGACCACTCGAGCCTACAGTGGTTAGTTTCTCTAACAAACCCCACAGGTCGTTTAGTTCGTTGGTCAACTCGTCTTTCTCAATTTTCTTTCGACGTTGTTCATAGAAAAGGTAAACTAAATACGGTACCGGACGCACTGTCGCGCATGGAGGTAGCATTAGTGACATCAACGGATATACCTACCACGATTCATTTAACGAACGATAAATGGTACAACACATTATTTACAAACTGTAAAAATTCACCCCAACGTTTTGTCAATTTTCAAATTAGGGGTAATGATCTCTTTAGGCATAGCAAAACTCGTTTCGCTCTTTGTGAAGATACGGCGTGGAAGCTGGTTGTTCCTTTTGAAAAGCGAACCGAAATATTAAAACAAGAACACGAAGCGGATCTTTCTTGCCATCCGGGAGTATTTCGAACTTACAAAAAGGTGCATTTACATTTTTATTGGCCAGGAATGTACCAGGATGTTAAGAATTTTGTTAATCGATGTAAGACATGCAAAGCACATAAAATCAATACATCTGCGTCAGCGGGCATCTCTTCAAATCCTAAGATTGTAACCAGACCCATGCAAATGCTTTCAATAGACTTAGTCGGTCCACTGCCACGTAGTTACTCTGGGTTTATGTATATATTGTCAATCGTTGATGTGTTCTCTAAATATACCTGGATTTTTCCGCTTAGAAATGCTACCACAAAAAGTATTGTAAAAAATGTAGAACAGCACATTTTTCTTGTTCATGGCGTTCCACAAACATTTGTATGCGACAACGGTAAACAATTTATATCTAAAGAATTTAAACAGTTACTTTCTGATTATAATGTGCCTCCACCCTTTTACAACGCATTTTACACACCTCAAAACAATGTCGTCGAACGCTATAACCAAACAATAGGTACAGCACTGTCTATTTTGTCCGAGTCTGACCAGCGTAATTGGTCCAGATTTCTGCCACATATTCAGTCAGCCCTAAATAATTCGGTAAATTTTGCAACAGGTTATACGCCTTTCTTCTTGATGCACGGTCGTGAACAGGTCATTAATGGTAATTTTCACAAAAATTATGTCTCGACAGGCGTATCCGACTCAAGTCTAGAAGAATCGAGAGAAAACTTTGCTAAGAAATTAGAGGACTTGGCTCCTATATATGAAACAGTTTCAGAGGCTCTGTTACAGGCTTATAGAAAGAATGCAAAGCATTATAATTTACGTCGCAAATCGGTAAATTATGAGGTGGGAGATATTGTGTGGCGGAAAAATTTTGTCCAGTCCAGTGGACCCAATTTCTTTTCGCATAAATTAGCTCCGAGGTTTGTACAAAATGTTGTTAAAACCAAAGTCTCTAACTTAGTTTATACCCTTGCGGATATGCAAGGCAAAGTAGTAGGTAATTTTCATGTTAAGGATATAGTTCGTTTAGATTAAGTATTAGGTTAATTTTCTTGTAAGAAGCCAGTGTGGTAGCATGTGGGACTACCAACCCTTCATGTCGCTTCACTTGTTTCTTTAAAGGTGTTATTGTGGTCACATGTACTGGAGTTTGGTACCTTCAATACAGGTGCTCAGAATAAACACAAATTCTAATTTATTGATGATATTTTTTTTGACACTTATCCTCATTAGACTAGAATAGAAACATATTATTTTGTTTCTCTGATCTTTTAGATCAGTGGCGCCCTAACAAAATAAACAACAAAAAAAAAAACGGGGATTGATTTTTTTTTTGTTGTTTTTATAATAATTTTGATTATTTTTTTTACATAGGTACATACCAATAGTGTACCTCGAAAATTAAACTTAAGAATTTTCATGATATATACATATATATCGGATATTATTGTTGTCGCTACGGTATATCGGTTAATTACCTCTAATAATTCCGAATACTCTAAATGAAAGTTAAATCGGTTACCGGTCTGATGGTGTGTTACCTGACAATATGTATATATTTATAGTAGGTATTCTTTGTATTTAATTTGTTTAGCCGTAGGTAAAATTATGCTTTTGGAGTGCACCGGAGTAAAAGTTAAATTAGAATTTTTGGAGATTACTACGACACACTCGAAAAGGATAGTTAATATATTCTGTCTGGGAGATTTTGAGCTACTTTCTTTCACACAGATAATAAAATAGTTTTAATTGTTAATTAGTAACTATAATGTTTAATGTATATTCTAAGTTTATAATTATGTCTAAAGTAAGTTGGTATCTCTTTCCTTAAAGAATATAGTATAGACATTTAGAAAGTATGATTTTTTTTGTAATAATATTAGTATTAAGTATCAAGTGTAGTACTGCTAATGCATGCACACAACAAACAAATATTTACCAATTTGGAGTAAACATCTTCTGCCTCCTTGAACAGGAGAAGATGATTAGTAGATAGTTTAGATCTAGTAATACCACTGTTTATAATATGTTGATAAGTATTTTTTAAGTTGATTTGTCCAATAGGTTTAGTAAATATATACTATTTTTACACTGCTAACACCAGCGTAAATTTATCAAGTATTTTTGTGTATCCAGTGTCGATTTTTGATTAAAAAAAAATCGAGCACCAATTTGAAAAGATAGGAAGATGTAAAATTTCGAGAGAAATTGTACTTTGCAAGTTTATATATATAGATATTGACAAATGTACTTGTTTGAAACCACATGATAGATAGGTATTGTAACATGTAAACCCTCATCTTTATACTATTTAGCAATGGCTAAATGACAACCAAATAGTTCTATAACTATACGACGAGGAAAATTTTTGGAGGTGAATACGCAAACTATCCAATGGATATTGGTATACTGTGTCTAATTCTTTAGATACATATATAAAAAAAAAAAAAAAAAAAAAAAACCCTGTTGAAACTGCATGGTAATTGTAATTTTTTGTTAAGAGGAAGAGAGGATTAGTTAAGTAGGGTATTATTAATAATAAAAATAATTTTTTGAAAATTTTGAAGTGGGAGCTTGAGTTCTCCAAACCTCACAAGTGTTAACCTAGAGAAATTGACTCTCATAAAGTTGAGGAAGTGTTTGGTTCATGTAACTTGTTTATTTTTATTTATTTTATAAGTTGCTTGAGGATTATAAGTATGAAGTGTTTCTTTGCTTTTCGGTTATGCTTAACCACCAATGTATCACAACTTGATTTTTTTTTGTGTATTGTCATACTAAGATATACCATTTTGTTTGTCAATTTTGACTTTTGTTTTATATTGGTTGTTACTTGTTTTCTTTGTTTTCAGTTTTTTCTGTAATTGAAAAGAGTAGAGAGGAAGGTTAGGTCAAATTTTACTTCACTTCGCTGCATAAAATTTTTACGGGGAAGCGGGGAATTGTAACGTAAATACTGACCCCGAGTCTATGATTGGGATAATTGTCTACGGAAGAGATTGGTGAGAGGATGTCTATGGGAGACGGCAGACGCAAGGGAGCAACTCAAGATGGCGGGCGATATAACCTGACTGGAGCGGTCGTGATCGGCGTGTGTTTGTTGGGAGAGATTATGTTTTTGATTTTCTATTTTGTTTGACGTCGGAGGGCGTCTACAAAATTTGCCCGAAGTGGGTGTGTTTTTGTTTTATTGATTGATCGATGGCCGGATTGTGAGGCGATGAAGCCAAACCGCGCGTGCCTGCTGCTGTGGTGAAAATCTCGGAAGAAGTGATGAGCGGACCAAAAAGGACATAAGGTAGCATCTGCATATTCCATTGTCTGGACCCCACGGAAGAGGCTATGGCGGAGGGCGCTTCAGAAGAGTCGTCCTAGACTTCTTTTTGGAGATTACTACGATCGGTGAGCATCTGGACCTTGAGAGGCCTTCCATGATGCTGAGGAGAGGAGTCGGACCATGAGAGCCATCAATTATTGTTTGAACCTTTTCGTGTTGGGATCAATCCTTCTCTTTACTCTTTTCTTTGCTAAACCATGATAGACGGGGTTATAGAATCATTAAATTTATGTTCTTTCCTTTTACAAGGGTTTTATTTACTGTGACAATCAATACATCCCACTTCCCTGTGCTTCACCATCATTCTCACCCACGAATCTTGAGATGAGAGAACATTAGCCGTCGTATCATTTTTACGCTACAGGTGCCAGATTCAAAACACTCTCAATTTGAGGGAGTTCCAGGAATTCTCAGGCAAAAGGGTGGCTCGGTCCCGTTCGATGTGGTTCTCAGAATTCTTCAGGCAGCAAGTAGTTTGTTGGAGAAGTGGTAGTAGGGAAGACGAAATTGAAAGACCTTTTCTCATCTGCTGATAATTTACGACTGATTTTATTTGTATTAAGTAGACCTATTTATGTTATTTGGCGAACACGGTAAAATGTCACCCCCTACTGTGTTGCAGCCCGAACTTGCAAATAGGCGCGCTCCAGTGGCGCACATATGTTGCGTAAAACTGCGGGCGACCCATTTGTTTCAACTCGGTGTTACATAAAGGGTCCGTTTAAAGGCAATTTAGGTGATTTTACAATTTTAGTTATCTTTTTTGTTTGCTTCAGGTTGATTATAACTGTGTTTACTGCTGTCAATGTTTTCCCACGTCCAGATAACATAGCTCTTTCAATGTGGCTTCGTTATTTGGTCGTAGGGAGCAATAAACATGACAAAGTTGATTCTCCCAGCGCAGTATTTCATTACACTGTTCTGGGCAAGTTGTAAGTAGACATGTTAAAACATAATCAAAAATCACAACAACTATTATTTAAGGCATCTCCTCATTACGGCATTATTCAAATAGTTTATTATGCCGTTTTGGGGAGATTTACAAGTTTAACAAGAAACAGTTCATTTGCAAACAATAATAGATAATAATACAAATACAAAAAGGGAGTTTGCAATACGGTATTTTACCTAGTTGGCGTTAGACACGTGTAACTCCTGGGTGGTCCACTCCTGAGGAATGTGGCCAGTGGCGGAGAGTGGAATGGACGATTGACGAATAAGTTTCAACACGTCTGGTACATTATCTATTATTCGTATGGTGACCTTCCTCTTGCAAACATGCAACTTTCTCTTTATAGGTATTTTTTGTCTCTGAACTGAGAGATTTTTTCACCTGCGGCGCTCTTCCCATTGGTGCCAAAATATGTCGTGCTCAAAATTTTCATGGCCCCCCCCAAAAATTTGCCCGTTGAAGTGGGAGCATGGCACTAATAAAGTTGAGAAACACTGATCTATCAGATTCGGAAGTCAAACAATGCCTCACATATGAATCTACTATTTGTTTTAAATTTGGTGTTGCCATGGTATGAAAATTTAGTTTATTTTTATTAAATTTCTAGAATTTGTTGACAGAATATACTTGCGCAGAGTAGAGAATTAATAACAAGAGCAAATCATTACGATATATGACATTACGCTGATAATAATACACAAAACAATGAACATGGTATTTTAATCATATAAGCATTTGTGACATAAGTGGATGAATAATTTCAGTATGATGCGGAGATAGGCTTCTGGGAATCAAAGGGGAGAGAACAACAGCACCAGGTGGAAATGATTCAGCAGCAGATCAGCTCCAGTGATACTCAACTCAGGGTCAGCACAGAACAGGTGACCTATATCTTTCTTTACTGATGTAAAAATCCAGACTTGCCCTAACATATTCTTTAGACAACCTGGAGGCAAAGGTCACGTGACATCAATTTTGGCACCAGCGCGGTTCGAGCATTTCTTGAATTAACTTTGTCATCATTCGACTGTCGACTGTCGCCTTGCTCTTGTCGAACAAATATTTTTACTAGAGAATCAGGAACGTACCTCGTTCACTTTCATAAAATAAACATGGTTATTTCCTTTTTTTTATTTTGCGATAACAACAAAGAGCCATCTGCCCAGAGCCAGGGGGACTGCAACCATAACCACGACATTCCCTGATATTGGGAGATGTTGAGTCCATGGGAAATGGGGAAGGGGAAGAGGGAGCTTGGGAAGTACCTGACTATTCATATTTGATTACTAAATATAGCGAATGCCATTTCAAACAACATGCCAGCGAGAACGGGACTATGGCATCTCCACTCCCGGTTATTTTATGTGACTGAAGGTAGTGGTGTCAGATACCTTGCTATGCCTATCTGGTCACTAAACATGGCTAAAGCCATTTCAAGCAACCAGGGCGATACTGAGAGTATCTACTACTCTAGAACTATGTGCAAATAATCTACCTGTCATGTATTATTTTAATTAAATTATGTGTGAAATAAGCGACTGGCAATGCTCCTAGTGAAGAACGGAACAAAGCAAAAGAAGTATATAGGGGATGTAAGAAAAGAGTAAGTGTTGGAGTGAAAGAACAAAAGAAACGTCTGGAAGAGGAAGAAGGAATCAAAATGACAAAACACTTCCAAAAAATATTAAACTGTTTTGGAAGGAGGTCAAAAAGTCCCGAAATGGTCCAGAAAGCGGATGTATGAAAGTGATAAAATCAAAAGATGGAAAAATGTTAACGAATGAGAAAGAAATAAAAGTGAGATAGATGAAATACTTTGAAGAGGTTTTTGAAAGCAACCCGACTGATAGTGGTCCCAGTGGCGAATCAGGTATGAATGACGATGGCATGAATGTTTCCAAAATCAGCATGGATGAAATAAAAAGAGCGATTAAATGTATGAAGAATGGTAAGGCTGTTGGTTTCGACAATATTGCTGCTGGAGGAGGGCTGTGATCATGCCTCTATACAAAGGTAAAGGGTCACGTATGGAATGTGGAAATCACAGGGCTATTAGCCTGCTAAGTTCAGTTGGAAAGCTGTATGGTAGGATATTGATTGAACGGGTACAAACGAAAACAAAAGATAAAATATGGGATGTGCAAGGTGCATTTATGAGCGGAAGGGGGTGTATGGATCAGATTTTCTCATTGCGTATGCTAACAGAGAAGTTTCTGGCAAAAAACCAGAAACTCTTCTGTGCCTTTGTAGATCTACAAAAAGCGTACGACCGAGTTGATAGGAAAAAATTATGGAAGGTATTGTCCAAGTATGAAGTGAATACGAATCTCATACAGGCAATCGCGTCTCTGTACGAGGAAAGCATTGCATGTGTTAGGGTAAACGGTGATTTTACGGAGTGGTTTGACATCACAAAAGGTGTTAAGCAAGGCTGCGTAATGTCACCGTGGTTATTCAATCTATACATGGATAATTGCATGCAAGAATTGAAAGAGGTGGGCTTGGGCGCGAAAATGAGTAATCTGAAAGTATGTTGCCTGTTGTATGCGGATGATGCGGTGCTGATTGCTAACAGTATGGAAGATTTACAGTCCTTTGTATCTAGGATGAATGAAGTATGCATGAAGAATGAGCTAATGATGAATGTAAGTAAGTCTAAAGTCATGGTGTTTGAAAGAGAGAATACGAAAACAGTGTGCAATATAGTTGTGAATGACGATTACTTGGAGCAGGTCGATGAATTTGTATATTTGGGAAGTATGTTTACGAGAGATGGAAAGACTAATAGGGATATTGAAAGAAGGGTGAATGCAGGAAACTCCATTAACGGAGGACTGAACGCGGTTGGGGCTAACAAAAAGTTGTCCAAAGAAGCAAAGCTAGCAGTCCACAATGGAGTGTTGATACCAACCCTGATGTATGGCAGTGAGGCATGGAATTGGCAGAAGAAGGATGAAAGTAAATTGAATGCCGTAGAAATGAGATCTCTGAGACGAATTTGTGGTAAAACCATGTATGATCATGTGAAAAATATTGAAATTCGTAAAGAATGCAAGGCTGATGTAAGCGTAATGAGTAAGATTAAGAAAGGGATGTTTAGATGGTTTGGGCATGTGGAGCGAATGAACGAAGAAAGGAGTGTAAGAAGAATGTATGACACAAATGTGAATGGAAGAAGAAGCCGGGGACGCCCGAGGAAGACATGGCACGATCAAGTGAATCAAATACTTGAGTCGGGCCATGTCAGAAGTCGGAATAATAGAAGAGAATATATGATACGATGTATGAATGTGAATGAAGCAAGAAGTGTATGCCAAGATCGAGTTGTTTGGCGTTCCGTCCTCTCTGCCTACCCCTGCGTGTTGGTTAATTAGTTAGTTAGTGAAATAATTCACTTAAATGAATCGAAATTAAGAGGTTGAAAATTTCGACCACCCGACCTATGGGTTATATATTTATATTATATATTATAATCTACAATCTACAATCTACTTATGCACATGTTCGTTAAAAATCTGTTTGTCTAATAAATTGAAACAAAATAAATTGAACTGTAAACGCAATTGAAAAAGACTGCAAAAGAGATATAATTAACCAATTTAGAAAGTCTTTATTTACATTTAAAATATTTGAAAGCATCGTTTCCTAGGCAAATGGTAGGGATCATTTTCTATAAATATATTATTTTATGGAGTGCATATGAAATTCAATATGACGGAATTCTGGTCCAGTTTAATGACATGTCCCCTGGGGTTCCAGAACTTCTCACTACACCACTAATTTAAAAACGATATCAATTAGTTAAATTTTATAGACTCGTGATATTTCCACATTGTGCGTGTTTTTTTTTGTAAACTAACAATAACGTTTCATTCTGTCATTCCAGGTTCAACAAATGACGTATATCGAAGATGAGGCGGAAATATCCAAACAGGCCGAAAAGACTCTTAAATCCGAGCTGACCTTGGTGAGATCCAAACTGGCCAACTGCGAGACTGAGCTGCTGCAGTGCAAGAACAAAATAAGAAAACTGGTGGACGATATCCAGTTTGAGCAAAGGTCGGCCAACCGAAATCAAGATGCAAGGTAAAAAGTAATCATGATTTTTTTCATAAAGATTTTTTTTTGGTTCGTTTGTAAGATGCCATGGCACGGTCAAATGAATCAAATAATAATTGTGTCGGGGCATGTCAAGAGTCAGTATAATCGAAAAGTGTACATGAATGTGGAGAGGTATCTGCTGATACAGAGTCGTGTGAATCATATACTAGATTCTGGTCATATCACGAGTTGGAATAACAGAGGAGTATATAAGAGACAATTTATGAATGCGGTTAAAGGAAGGAGTGAGTGTTAATACACAATAAGGAACTAGAGTCCATTTAAAAAAAAATTAATCAACATTGACTTTCTAACTTAACCACTTCATGCTCGGGTTTTTTTCACAAAAATAGAACTAAAAACATCAGGTTTTTTTATTTAGAGAGTTTACATAATTTAAAAGTTGTCCAGTTCAAAAAAACAAAACGGAAGCAATAAAAAATGTTAAAAAAAACATAACCTAATATGTATATAAAAAAAAAATTAACCCAAAAAAATATTAAAAACTTGATTTAGTGTGGTATATTTCGAAACATGGCTCCAAACAGAGTCCAACTTTACAATTTGCATACCAATAACGACTCTCCCTTCGGATACGTTTTCTTGAGTCATCTCGCTTGGAACAGCAGACCACACATCTTTTTGTAGGTCTATTTTTATTTCCAGTTATTGGAATTGTATCATCAATATGAATCTATATATATAAAAATCAATGTAAGTTTGTTTGTTTGTCCTCAATGTTCTCGAAAATTACTCTACCGGTTTCGCTGAAAATAGCAGTTTGTTTTTATTAGTGCCGGGAAGGTTTAGAAAGTAGTTTGAATGAAATCCAATATGTAAAACTGTTTCTACGAGGGTGGTCCGTAAAATAAGTTTCCCTATTTTTTTTCACAATGAAAACCATTTTTATTTACAACGAGCAATACATCATTGGAAAGCTTAGACTTTCAGCTATTTTTCTATGTAGTCCCCGTTGACTTCGATGCACTTTTTCATCCGGATCACCATCTTTTTGATTCCCTGGTCATAGAAGTCTCCCGCCAGGCCGTGAAGGTAGCTCAGAACCTCTTCTTTCAACTCCTGTTCGTTTGCAAAATGCGTTCCACCAAGGTGTTTTTTCATATCATTTCTCGGGGCCAAGTCCGGACTGTATGGTGGGTGTAGGACGATCTCCAATCCGAATTTCTCAATGAGCGCGGTGGTGACGCGGGCTGTATGCGGACGAAAATGGATTCCATTCGTCAACATGCCCCTTGCTGACATATGTGATCATCTCGCTAAGCTCCCGAACCGTCCCGACTGCTGTTCGTCATGGACGTCTGTGCGCCCTTCTTTGATTTCTTTGCACCACTTGCGCACCATTTGAACACTCATCCACGTTTCTCCATACACTTCTGTCAGTTGAAAATGAATTTCCGTCGCCGAATGGCCTTCGGCACACAAAAAACGAATCACGGAGCGTACTTCACACCTCGCGGGCGATGCGATCGGGAGCTCCATTCTTTACGGCTGCCAAACCGACACTGAGCGTCGCAGCGAGTTCGGCCGGGTGGGGATATGGAGGAAGACCAAGCTACGATCCAGTGTTGCCGGATTGCACTTAACAGCGATCCGCGCGCCCGTGGCAAACAGGGAAACTTATTTTACGGACAACCCTCGTATAACGATATTCATAGTAAACCATAAGTAATAATATTATGTACCTATTAGGAAATTTTAACTCGAAGAACAATAACAATATTTATAGTTATAATTCATAAATGGTTGGTTGTCGAATTGCATAAGAATATATCATATTTACGTTTTTTTACATTGAACAACAATTATAGAGCTTAAATTTCACCAAAACAAAAACAAAAAACATTTAAAATACAAAACAAAATCGACAAATAAAAATTTCCATATTAATCCAAAACCAGAATACGTGCGGACTTCGTCACCCGTGACGTCAGATGTCAGGAATGCAATGATACCAACAGAACAGAGCGTTTTGAGGATATGGTTTTTTATTCACTTTTAAATAACAATTTATAAGTTCTACGTATAATTAAATAAGGCGTCACATCCTTTCTGCCTACCCCTGCAATAAATTGCACAATGATTAGTTTATTACTTACAAAAGCTTGCCATAAACATGTACATACACATATAGGAATGCATCGTCATCGTCGCCACCCTTGAAGAGTTTTAAGTACCTCTACGAAACGCCTCCACTCCTGTCAATCTCCTGCTTTTCTTCCAGTTTCTTATATTTAAGGTTGTGCTGTTTACCTCCACACCATCGGGCCACCACGTTAAGGCCTTCCAACACTCCTCTGTCCTGCAAGATTGGTTGCAAGTGGTCGCTTAATTTTCCATCTTTGCTATGTCTCGAAATCCAGGAATACAGTTGCTTGCGTGGAAAATAGAAACAAAGGTAGATATTGCATGGAAGTGTGCCGACTGTAGCCGAGTTACAACCAAACTGCACGGAATATCAAAGCGGCGTAGTCAATAAAATGAATTAGCCATTTGGTGAGTAGGTAGAAACAAGGGCGGGATTTTCAGTAGTATGGGTGAATGATGTTGATGGCACTTTTGTCTGTACGGTTTCATTCTAATAATGGTTCATGACCCATCTCTGTTGTCTCTTTTATTTATGGTTGCATGTAATAGTCGTCTCATTGTGGTATTATTTTTGTAGACAACAGTTGGAGCGCTCTTTGCTGGCCGAGGTGGAGAGACTGCAAGGGGAGATCCAGCAAGCCAAACACGCCACGGAGATGAACCATCTTACCGCTGACACTTTGAAGAGAGAGGTTAGTTTGAAGATCATTTATATTTTATCTTATTGGACAATTAAAAAGTGTGTTTTCCCAGGAAATAGTCTTAAGCAGTTTCAGAGCTGTGCTTATTTTGCAAGTAGGTACGCAAATTGCTATAGATATTTTGTGTTATTGGAAAAAAAAAATATAGAAGATAGAAGATAACAGTCATAACTTTAGAAGTTGGTTTTCTTATTTGTCTTGGCAGAAATTTTCTAACCGTTCTTATGTTACCCGTTAAATTATTTCATTTTAACCCTTTAGGTGCCACATGTATTTTTTAAAAATGCTGAAGAAGTGTCAATAATCCATGAACATATATTTTTTTTATTTTGATTACTTTTATTTTTAAGCACATGTTTTCAATAATGTGGCGTAATTTTAGAACCGTGGGTAACGCGTGTCGAATTTTATGGCTCGAGCCATATATCTTTCTATGGCACTCAAGTCCAATAATGTATCGGAACGATATATCGTTCGGTGGCACCTAAAGGGTTAAGCAGTTCTTCAGCCAATGGGACACTTGTATAGTATCTGTCGATATTAAGATGATGTACTTTGGAATTAGGGATTGATTCAAGTAGATTGTTGTATAAATTCAAAAGAATCCTTGCACTGACAGGAAGTTCTGGATGAATTAGAGACTCAGAAGTAACGGATCCAAAATAGGGCAGTATCGAATACACATACCCAGTATTTGAATCTGCCAAAACATACATCGTATTCCCTATTTAGTTGGTTTATTGGGGCTGTAAGTTAAACAACTGAATCTTCCTTTGAATGGCACTACAGCTTCATCAACACATATTTCTTGTCCGGGAACAAAGTTTTGTCTGAACTGTAAATCAATATAATTCAAAAAGTTTTTGACTTTAGAAAATCTTGTTGTTGGATTCCTATTATTGTTCTGATTTTGATGTAAATGGAGCACCCAAAAAATTTGAAAAAAAAACGCTCCCTCTTAAATATTTTAGCGAAAAATGGTATATTGCATATGAATTCTTTGGAAAAATAATCTTTTATGTCAGTTAAATAGATTGTACCCATATTCAAAATCACTCCAAAAAAAGCAAGCATTTCCTCATATGAAATGTTTTTCCAAATTTGCCAAACCGATCTGGGGGATAAAACTTTATTTGCAATTTTGCTCATTCGCATATAAGTTTGTTTTGTTCATTTCCAAAATATTGGCAATTGGTATTTATAAAAGGAATGCTACTTGGGAGACCATCATCATCATCGCTCTCGATTTCAATCCAATCATCGTCTGAGTTTTCATCATTTTCTATTTCTACATCACTTTCTTCTTCACTTGAAGATTTTATAGGTATAACTTTTCTTTTCTTGGGATGTACTAAGATGATGTCACTGCTAGTCTCATCACTACACCCAAAATCACTTTGAGAACAGTTTTCTAAATATTCACTGCCGAAATTTGTAAAATTTTCTTTATTCACTTTTGGGCTCAAAATATTAAAAATTAAGTACAAAAATCAGAAAGATATCACTGGAGATGTTAATTGATTCATTGCTGATTCTGAATTAACAAGGCATCGAGCATTTCACATAGATCAAGTTGCGTCTTGTCACCTCCCACGTGACATGACATACAACCGTAGCGACAGAGTGCTGTTGTCACGTGAGAGGTGACTTACGACCGATAAGTGTTAAAATATGTCTTACAATGAAGTTTATAAGCTTCAATAATTTAATCCTAATAAAATTTTAATAATATTTCTATTCTTTGACATCTGTATATCTTAATTACATGGTCATGTGTTTAAAACATATGTTTTCCGTTCCCTAAACTGGTTCAGGTGGGCATGCTGGAGGCGGCCATACTGGACAAGAAGCGCCAGGTGGAGCAGCTGGTCAGTGAGATGAAGGAGGCCAACCTGCAGAGCCTCTCGGGCACCACCGACGAGATCCGACACTTGCTAGAGGGTAATTACCCTTACCCAGTAATACAACACACTATTATTAAGTTCGGTGTTGCTTCGCCTGGCGATGCTAAGGTTCTACCCGCAAATGAGTGTTATTTATTTTATCTTGGTACACATTTATAACAGGCATGATGCCCAAAACATACTTATTATGTGCATGAATGTTTAAAAAATAGTAATTCAAGTGTTGATAAAATGAAGTGTTATTTTTGTTACTTTTTATTGCAACTAATGTTTTTTTTACATAATTCTGTAACACAACAGAACGGAAATAACAACATGTTTTTGTTATTTGGATAAATTAATATTTGTCACAAGTTTTTTTGATCCTTTATTTCTAATTTGTACATTTGAAAAATAGTACTCTAACATTATGCACAGCTTTTCATAATATGTATTCTAGAAATTTATTCAAATATTTTTTCGTTACTATGGCATCAACCAAGCTACTCGCTTTGTGTTTGAGATTTGTTCTTCACATTCGAGTTTGACAGTTTGTTACAAACATCAACGTTCAAATGGCCAACAATGTAACTCGTTTTTTTTTATCATTTTTTAAT
The DNA here is from genome assembly GCA_022606495.2 of Halesus radiatus. Taxonomy (NCBI): domain Eukaryota; kingdom Metazoa; phylum Arthropoda; class Insecta; order Trichoptera; family Limnephilidae; genus Halesus; species Halesus radiatus. Next base: position 20,298 of record JAHDVE020009772.1, on the reverse strand, counting down.
TCATAATTTTGATTTTTATTTTACATCTAATAAATGGCTATTTTCATACATAAATTTCAGAATACCAAAAAATCGCCTTTCCTTGTAATTATCTTCATTGCAAATCATGACAAAATAAATTTTGTCTTAGAATATTATAAAGAATCATTTCCTTTCGGAAAATATCACTAATTTATGAATACCATTTGGTAAAAGTAAAAAATATGCCTTGTACCGTTGTGCTTCTTTAAACTTACTTTAATTTTCCTGTTGTTTGGCGGTCCGTCCTCTCTGCCTACCCCTGCGGCGAAACGGCGTGATGGTTAGTTAGTTAGTTACTTTAATTTTCCTATGAGCCATCTTGGTGTTGCCATTTAAAACCTTTTAAACAATCGCAACACCCTCAATTTTTGTCTACTATTAAATATCAGACTGTACCTGTTTCCATTTTACATGTTCTGTAAAATGAAATACCATTTTTCCTGTCCATTGTCAATCTGTCTGATTTGGAAGTCAAACATAACCTCACAATTGAATCTACTATAATTTGTTCTAAAATCGGTGTTACTCGGTAGTGTTGCCATAGTAATGAATATTTGTTTTTATTAAATTCCTACTTTCTTGACGGAATATAAATGAAAATGCATTGTTTAATTAGAATGACATTCTTGATGGATGAACTAATCAACTACAAACAAATGATTGTATGTATTGCATCAGCCTTCTTGACGGCCTCCATCGACTACGAATCCGAAGGTCGCGGGTTCAAATTTCGGCGTGCGCAAATAAATTTTATTTAATTAATTTGTGCTGTTTCACAATTAATTCATTTAAAAATAATATATAGTATATTTGCACACGTTCCAGAGTGGAAGATACTCTCAGTATCGCCCTGGTGAAAGACCACCATTCAGAATTCGAACATTGCTTGAAATGACTTTTAGCCGTGTTTGGTGACCAGATCTGAATAGCTAGGTTATATATATAACCTTCCTCTTCCTCTTCTTCCCCTCCCCTGTACCTTCAGCCTCACAACATTTCCCAATTGGGGATGCCATAGTATCACTGGCTCCAGACGGTTGGGGGCAGTTGAGAGACTCTTGTGCAGTATTCATGTAAAAAAAGGGCAGGTATCCACATTGCCCATTTCGTTCCTGCCACATGACTGAAATCTCAACATTTCTGCCTTTATAAGATATTATACTCATTGCAGGATCAAGTAAACCAGGAAGCACCCGACGCATCATAGGGTCCCCCCGGCAGCTGGAGAATGCAGTTCCTACCAACAAGAACCCACACGGAGTATGGGTGTGATTGAGGATGGAAGGCAGCAAAATAACTTATTTATTTTATTAACATTCAACATTTCCTCGCTACAAATCTTATTACAAAATGTCTAAAATTCTTAGATAGTATTGATTCAAAATACTCTCTGATGTATTGCATATATACCAATGAATAATATTAAGTTTTAACTTTAATTATCCTAGAAACAACATTAAATTAAATATATTATTTAGAAATTTAGTTTAGTTAACTTGTGCATAAAATCTTTATATTATTATCAAAAGGGGATAACTGCAAAAAAACTGAAAATTTTATTTTTCTCCCATTTTTATAGACTTTGGGGTATTTCACTACTTCTTAATAAACTGTTGCGTAACTACTCGTCAAGTAACGTTAATGAGAGGTGGTGAAATACCCCCTGTATAATTTAAATAGTAATTATTTGGGATGTGTCTCAATTATAATGATTTCCCATCAGCTTTAGGCGTAGATGATTGCATGCATTCATTTTCATAGCAGTGCCATTTGTTTTTTTATAAATATAATAATAGTTTTTTTAGAATTAATAAATTATATCATATCTGTACAAAGTAAAATGATTCGTAGAGGGACACAATACATAATCATTTTCATAAGGTTTATTAAATGTGCAATGGAAATTATGAACCATTTTTAACTAATATTATAATACATATATAATCAAACTGTAGATATTTTCGGCATACAAATCATAGGGCCAACAAGTAATGCATAGACATAGGTGATATGAATTTGTGTGTCTTTGATACGTAGAGAATTTTTAATATTACATATACATAGTGACTTGACCAGTGAACAAAATTACGATAGGATTGTAATTAAAATTTTCCACAAAAATATTTTCTATAAAAAATTCCTTTTGTATTCGGGTTTACAATCAGTGGCGGTTCTTCATGGGGGGACACTGGGGACAATTCCCACCAGATATTGGAACCTACTAAAAGAAAAAATAGTCTACGCTTTGTCTTTAAACATAAATGCAATTAACATTTGCCGAAATATAATATAAAAATTTATTTCGTATCATTTTTATGTTCGAAACTTGAACAGTTCCCACGGACATCCGCTTCGCGCTCTTGTAGCGTACTAACGCGGCAATTGCTCTCGAGACGAGTGACTAGGCCACGCGCACAGCGTTGTGCGCAGAGAGGAGACATCACCGGACGTTTCCCTTGAAATTCGTATTTTTAAGTGCGTTGAGTATCGTTTTCTATGTATTCCGTGAAACCGCACATCCGCATTTGCATGTGGATTTCATAGAACTCGGAGACAATCTTTTAAATCCCCTTGTGATGAATTATTGGATCATTTGTTTCAGTTCAAGAAAGTAACGTTAGTTTCGGGCAGGAATTGCGCACGTTCGAATATAATCTTGCAAGATGTTGTATTATTTTTACTATGGTATATACCTATAAAGATTTTAATTTATTTAGCGTTTAGACATCTGAAGAGGTACATAACTTCTGAGAAATTTTATATATTCTCCCGTGTAGAGATTTCAATACGTATAAAAAATGTCAGTCCCCACCATCGAAGAAGTGCTCGACCCGCCACTGATTACAATCATATGCTCTGTTCACATTGGGTGTCTAGTCTTGTGATGAAATAATTACCATCCTGATTTAGTATGAAATGGTGATTTTATCCAGCTGTTGCTGAGTGCCGTCATTGATGCGAAAAAGACTCAAAAGCATTTTGACTTCCGATACGAACAGAACTATGCTGTTCTGAATACATAAATTATAAACCTAGTACTAACTTTAATGCCTAATCTCTTAACGCTATTCTTCAAATTCTTTCTATTTTCATAAGAAGTCCATATTTTGAGATGCAGATTGTTATTAATTTGTGCTCCGTAAACGAGGTTTTAAACTTATGTATTTACTAGTAACGAGTTTTTCACTGCCCTTTAGGGTAATTCCTCGCTTTTACAATTCCAAGTGGAAAAAAGCCTAAAATGAACCAACAAAACGTTAAATGGATGCAAATAATGCTATCCGAACGTGCCTAAATTATTAGTGTCTTTGGGCTTGTATTTTTAATAGTAGCATTATTTTATTATATAATAATAGACATACTGTAGAACAAATATGAATTGCAATGATCAGTTTGTGCAGTGCGTAGACATGTATGTATTATTATATAGGTACTTTTCAAACAGAACTGGGGCCAGGACTATTGCACCCGTTAAAAAAAAAATCAACAATATTTTTGCTGACATGTAAAATTGCTGCAATATTTTTAAATGAAATTTTTTTTTGTTTTTTTAAAATTGAGGTGTATTGTGACATGTGATCTGTTTGTGTTATATAATAATCAAAGGGTATGCACAATAATATTGTTAATTAGAAAAGGGGAGTACAATTTCTCAGTTATTATTATGTGCTATGTATTTTAATTTTTATTGGTGATTTTGATGTCCTTCAGTGTGTTTGGAAGCGGTGTCCCAGTTCTCAACCCCTGTCCTGGTTCTACAATCAGGTTGTCTCCTAATTTTTTTGTTTTGATGAAAATTTATTGTATTTAAAGTTTTAATAACGATAGTAAAATTATTTTTCCATATCTAAAAAAATTACATAGTGAACTTGAGTAAAATAAATACTCGTGACGTCTCGAGACACAACTCACAATTCGAATGACAGTACCGCATACTGCCGCGCCAGTCATTTTATGTACCATGACGTCACACGGGTATCAGCCGGCCGGTGACTCCTAAAATATAAAAAATTTGACAGTTTGTATCTTCGGTACTATTTGGTATTTTCCTACGATTCTAAAAGTTCTGTTCTCGGCATGCTCCAATTAATAGGATACATTTGAGAATAACATGAAATTTCATTGTAGGAGACAGCCTCACTGGAATCTATCCATAACAGCATTCTGTATTTAGTGTTTTTCACAAAAAGCAAAGTTTGTATGATTCAATACTTTATGTAAATACCTACGAGATATTACAAATTTTTTATTGATTCAGTACAAACTCAACGAAGATCATTCATCTTTTTAAGGCTAACAATGAAGGCTTCTGTAGGAGTTTAATCTTATCTTATAATGTAATAAACTGTATTATGTAAATAGAATATTTCTAGTCCAATCATATTGCCATTTTATCTGAACTATGAAACATGAACTATCTTTTGGGGAAGAGGATTTTTTAAGACTGTAAATTTGTGACATATTATTGATATCTTTTTAAACCTGATTTATTTTGTACTTTGGAGAGGTAAATTCATGTGCACGCATTGACTGGAATATAAAATAAAATCGGGAGATTAAATTTTATCAATCTCGAAATTTTTTTAATTGGAGTATGGTTTTAAAATCTACCTGTTATGTGACATTTTCTTAAATATTATATCTCCGTATTAGTGGTGTGCAAAGCAGCTCGTTTCAGTGAGCCAGATCACTAAATTAGCTCTTTGTAAAGACAATGCACATGAAAACTGGAAGAAAAAAGTATTGTGTAAGAGCGTCTTTAGGAGTGTGGGAGGGGGCATGGGGTCGTTCAATCGAGCCGGATCACCAAACCGGTACACTACAAAGAGCTGATTTAGTGATCCGGCTCACTAAACCGAGCCGCTTCGCCCACCACTACTCTGTATAAACCACTTTATTTGAGTTTAAAACAGACTAATTTCAGACTATGCCTTTTTCAGTGCAATTTTTTAAAAAGTTTTTTTCACAAAATTGCTAATTTCTTAATTTGTTCAATTTACACATTCAATAACCTGGTGAGTAGGACGCTCGGCTAGCAGTCAGAGGGTTCGAGTTTTAACCTTGTAGTAGGTGGCGACTAAAGGTATTCCCTTTTCAGAACATGTTGATGCTTACTGAAAATGTCTACTATAAATCTTAGTTTCTGGCTTAGAATAAAAATGCGTAACTTGCGGCCAACTCTTACATCGAAAATTATTAAATGATGGCAACAATTTATCTACAATTTACTCCACCGGAAACAGTTTTTCTAAATGCGTTTTATTAATGTTTTATTCTTTTCACTCGTGCACATGCGAATTGCGGCTATTTTCCGTGGGAGTTTGTTAACTTTGTATTTTAAGGTGTAGAATTTAAAAATTATAAAAATGTGCAAGCATGATCACAAATCGGTTTTATTTGAGTATTGTACCATAAAATGTAGAAAAGGCCACGAAAACATTGCAATAAAAACAACATATTTTATAACCTATTCATTATTTTAATATCACTCTCAAGTGTGTGTTTGTCAGGCTAAACGGAAGTAAATTAATTGATTAATTTAACATTATTTCTGGTTTTTTTTTATAGCACCGAGCATGTTTTGTGTGTTGGATTTTATTGCACGGAAACAAATTTAATGCACTAGTAGTAATTTTTTCATAATTTTCATCTGCATAACTATAATGAGATTAATGTAAATTGTATTACCAATATATAAGCAATGCCCTGCATTTCAGAAAATATGATCTCTTATATTTAATGTTATTTTCTAATAAATATATCTTTATTCTATGTTAACTATGTAAATCAAATATTGGAATATGATGCAGAATTCAAGTCTCCTAACTTAAACGAAAATCTTATTGCCTATATTTAAGTAAAATATTGTACCTTATATTACAGTTAATAAAGCCATGGTGTTCGAATACAACGCTTCTCTTCATTCTGTAAATTTGTGTCGATTTCAATGGTGTATTATTTTAACGTTGATGGGAAAACTACACAATGATAAAATGTTGTAAATGAAACTATTGACAAATAGTGCAATAATATTTATTTATTGTTAATCAGACTCTAATACAATAATTATCTTATATAATTTAAACATAATATTATACAGTCGAGTTCTGATTATCTAAGCACAAAAACAACTATAAAAATAAAACATAATACAGCTCAACTCCTGGATTGCAATAAAATATGTTTTAGGTATTATTTTACAAGTAGACAAAAATATCTACGTTAGCGTGTGATGTTGATAATCAATATTTTTTTACCACACCAAGAACAAAATGATACAGTTTGTTAAAATATGGTCCACGTGGAATAAACTGCGATTTGCGTTGTGGCTGTTTGTAGCTTATTTATGGCAGATATCTTATAATGTCGAAATCAGGAGATTCAAGGACACTTCCCTTTAAATTTAATTTGAGCTTGAGCAGGGATCGATCCAGTATTTTAGCCTAAGGTAAGCAGCACACATATCCTCTGAGCCATCAAGCCAACAGATGTTGCGGATACATACACATTCATATAAAACAGTGGCTATGAGTGACCTGATTTAAAAAAAAGATGATTTTAGTAAAACCAGCACATAAGAAGTTTTGTTTTTTCAGTGCCTCGAAAACCACACAAGAAATTTTATTCCAGACCCTCAAAAATTCCAATAAGAGAGTTTCATTATAATAACAAAATGCAATGATTTATGCAGAAGCAGCAAATTGCCATGAGACGAGACAGAGATGTGATGTCTCTTACTGCATTGCCTCTAGGAGACACCTTTAATCACATTTAAAATATACTTATTTCAAAATGTATGAGTACTCGGACCCAAGTACAGTTTGTCACACCTACAGATAATTCTCATATACAAACATAGATAGTACGATCGTTAATGGTTTCATTCAGAGTGAAGAGTCGTGGAAAAAAGGCCTCATTTTAATTATGGGACTTAATTCTCAAAATACAGCGTCACAATACACTGCATGCAAGACAATACACCATCGTCTAAAGGCATTTGCAAAAGTCCGGGTATTTGAGTACGCAATCGTTGCATCATAGTCTAAAACATGAAAGGGGAAACACTATTGTTTTCGCTGCTATTGGGTTGGATTCTCATCCAGTATGAGACTGAAGTTTAGCAAGATTTGCACGCGGAATGTGTAAAATAGACTTTGAAACAAATATGCAACTAAATGCGGTAGCTTATATTATGTTGTGGGTGGTTATGTTTTTCTCTTGATTTTGCAAGACTTTAATCCCTATCTCAGTGACCAAGTAACGCCGCACAGGACAAGCAAGACAAGACAATTGCGCACAACCGCAACGGCACACAAAGTTGTAGAAATAGGTTAGGTTAATTATACATAAATGTAATTCTACTATTTTGTGTGCAGATGTCTTGTTCTGCACAGTAGTTGTCATGCGACCACTGCCTCGCACTAACAATCGAAACCGATAAGAACCGAAAAGCGTCGTTAAATCGCGTATTAGATAATCCAAACTCCATTGTATGCGTGTATTTACAACAGCTACGCCTTCTCCTCCTTCTCCTTGTTGTACCTCTCTAACTCCTTGAGGAACTGCGACTTTGGCTTCATGACATTGGGCCGGTCCCCTCGGCATTTGGGACAGAACCACTTGCCCTTGGGCTTAGTGGACAGCGACACGCATGAGAAGTGGAACCACTCGATGGGGCAGAGGTCATTGTCGCACAGGATCATCTCGCCGAAGGAGATCTGGTCACAGAGGCAGTAGGTGGGCTCGTCCGGATCGATGGGGTCCGGGTCCTCCGGGGGAGGGGTCTCGTCGCGCTGGTTGCTCTGAGCCGACTGGCGACACTTGCGCTTCTTTTTCTTTCCGGTGCCTGGGAAATAATTAACACAGTTTAGTTAGGAACAGACATCATTCAAGATTCTCACGGCCAAAAATATTATGACGATTGATTGTTGAGGTAATAAGCATGTGAAAAAAATTAAAGGCTTTCCGAAACGGTGACCAAAGGAGGAAGTGCAACGATCACAAATTTAATTTGAAAGTACAAGATAATATTCTCTTTAAGAAATTCTGATCCATTTGACATTTATTTTATTTGCAAAATTATTTGTTTACAAAAATAACCATTAAATTATTTAGTAATTTATCATGAAAAACATGACCGTTATGTTTGACAGCCCATCACAACTTGAACCAAAGCTGAAACTCGTTGAGTGAATCGGCATTTAACGGAGACCTTTCAAAATTCAAAATGACGCTGATCGTGGATTTGATGATCATTAAATGTGATGGGAGTTTGAAGCACCTCAACCTAAGTATATAAGAGTATGTAATATTACTCACCTAATTTCCCCGTGCCTGCTTTCTTATTACTACTGTTACCCCCGGTGTTCCTCTGCGGAGGGTCGGGTGGGGGCGGGGGTGGGGGTGGTGCGGGCGCCGGGGGCTCCCGCTCTACCCCACCGGTGCGCCCTTCCAGGCCCCCTGCACCACTGTTACCACGTTCGTGGTCGTTGCCAGCGGCCGTGTCATTTCGGCTGCGACGGGCGCGTTTTGATGCACGTTCACCTGGATATCCAACAAATTTGAATTAAAAATGAATATTACAAGAACTTATTATGTGAGCCATTTATTGCATTCAAAGAACCGAAAAAATAAAACGCTAACTTCTAGTGTAGGTTTTATTGTAATTTAATATAAAAACAGCGATGATTTCTGGAGAAATTACCTGTTCTATCCTTGTCGGTCCTGTCTCTATCCCTATCATGGTTATGCGGGGGGCTGGCAGGAGTCCTGGGAGCGCCTCCCTGCCCCCCGCTGGCACTGGTGGCCCCCTGCTGCGCCGCCGGCCCCCCCGTACCACCCCCAGTGCTGGCGGTCTCCTTAACAGAGGGGGCATCTACCGCCATGGCCTCCTCCTTTACGCTGTTGCCATTGCCGTAATCTAGACATGATACTGGAATCGAACATCATAAAGGAATTGATTTGGCGGTTAAATATAAGAAAGTTTAAGTACTTTGAGATGATCTGTAAGAATCTCTATAATTTACTATAGACGGAATGCCATTGACGTAGCGCAGGACAGGGACACCTGGAGGTGTCTTGTTGATGTGATGGGCCCTCGACCCAAGTAGGATAAGGGGAAGGAGATGTATGTGTATATATATATATATGAGATGATCTGTTAGTAAACAATAAAACTTCTCAATGACTGATGATTGACAAAATTATTGCCAGAAACCAATGGTACTATGGCGCCCCCAATCTTGAGGAATGTTGTGAGACAAAGTTAATGGGTAACTGGTAAGAAGGGGTGTAAGAACAAGGAAAACATGTGTTTGACATTACATAGTAATAAGGTTATCTTAACACTGCACAATGCCGATAACTGGGATTGTTGATAAATTAATTTAGATGAGATTACTGGAGTGTCGGGGTAAATTATAACTCAAAACAATAAACGAATCATTTACGAACACATGTTTAAAAATAGGGAAGCATTGTGTAGGTGTAGATATCTAAAAATAGCAAAAATTACAACTCACCTAAATTTCTATAGTCAATATCTAACTGGCGAGATTTATGATCGATAAGGTCCTGCAGAAGCTGCACGATCTGAAGTTTCTCATCTCCGTACTCCTGAGCATTGATAAGCGAGGTCTTGATTCGTTCGATAGCCTTAGCTCTTTTTCTACAGTTTCTTTCATCTTTTATTGCCAAAGCTTGATTCAAATCGGCACCCACCGCTCGTAAACATTCTGAAAAACGTAATTCAAAAGTGAAAACTCTATTTTGCAAACAAACTTCGAGGAACTGTGCAAACGAAAAGTGTGTTTACCTCTGTAATGGGCATCTACATCACGCATACGCGACAAATGCCTTTGAAGATCATCAGGCAAGTTTTCGACGCAATCGAGATAGTTTTCCACATAAGTGGCCGAATATAATGCCTCTACAGCCACTTGGTTTAACATTTTGGATTCCTATTACATATTTCTGTAATAATTATGTTTCCGACACTTCACGAAAATACAAACGAATACAAACGAATCAAGCCGAACTTTGTTGGTTGTTGGTTGACAGGTTTGATATATTTGCACATGGCAGCACCAGATATTTCAATGCGATTGCGAAATTAAAACCGCTTTCAAACAATAAAATAAAATAAACCGAAATTATGAAATGAAATTATGTAAATTATTGTATACTTATATATAAACGACGATCGTTTTAATAAGTAATGTTGAAAAAAAAAATTTTTTTTACTGTGGCAACATTTCCACGCATGTGTGGTGAGCCCTGTCGGAGAAATTTGAAAACAATATCTGCCTAATAAAATTTGCTGCTCGCATTGCATTTGGTTTGATTTTACCTCTGGTGTGCAGGTTTATTGTTCGGTGAATAATTAAAATTCTTCGTCTTATTTTTCAAATATCGCATCTTTTTTGAAACATTTAAGATGACTTCCACAAATATCTACATTGGATTGGCTGACAAGAGCTGCATCAAGTAAGCGAAATCTATTTTTTAATTTTCTGACAGTTTGCTAACGATGTGTTTATATATGCATTTTTGAACTTTTCTTATCAAAATAAACACGAAATATTGTTATTATGACATAAACTTATCAATAATTTATTTAAAAAACACTTAAGTGACAAATATAAATTTATTTGAATCCGTGTCAGTGAAATTTAGAATATTTTGAAAATTGTTTATCGGGACTCACTTGTCAAAAATATTTGTTTTAAAAGTTGGAATATCAATACGGTGGCTACTATATGAAATTTGTAATTTTTTATCAGTGAAAATTTAAGAATTGTCGTTCTCGTGAGCCCATATTCATCATCCTAGAACATTCGATTCGTTCTATGAGTTCTTTGAAAACATTTGAATTCTAACGATTGCACTAAATACCGAGGCAATCAAAACCTTCACGATTGATTAAATTTTTAAATCTGATGTAATAATTAGAATCTCCGTAGTTTATTAGAACATGTTACAATCGTAAATGAATAACTAGACCGTATCTGTATTGTTTTGTATCGTACGGTTTACTTATCAATTTCACAATGTTATCTTTCATCGCAGGCGATTTCATTCCTACCATTCTAATTTTTATTTATTACATATTAATTCATTTAGAACTGATCATGCATTATATTGCCATCCACAATGTATTTAGTAGAAAATAACAATGATCGTTCAGGGTAATTTTGAAATATTTCCCTAGGAAAGTTTTTTCGAATCTACATTTTTGCACACTATTTATGTCACAAAGTAAACATAGATTATATTTCCATGGTTTATTTTTTTGCGACGTTAGGGTAGGTACTTTTTTCTAGAATAAATGCGTACAAAAAAGAATGCCCTTTTGACATTGTTTTATTGGGTAGTTACGTAGCTAGTCCATTTATCGACTCCACAACAAAGGAATAAAGGATAATGCAATATGCAATGTTTGTTAAAAACATCGTTCCTGTTCCCTAAACAACGGGTATTATTATTTTTACCGTGACTCAGATAAGAGATCGATAATATAGGGGATCTATAATTTGTTTGCGTTCACCCTCGATGCAATTTATTCCAGTAAATATTAAATGGACGTCTCCCCCACAGAGGTGAGGGGGACGGGACACGACAATATCGGCCAAATAGCTCATTATTATTTTATATCCTTTCGAATGATGCGTTATAATCGGGAATTTGTCGATTTATCAATACGATTCACCCCCTATTCCAATGCCCACTGTTATTATTACATCCAGATACGAATCTTTTTACTAAAATCAACCATTATGGGAAATAAGCAGGGGTCTCCGTTTTTATGCTCTATGAACATTTATTTAGTAATGTTTTATTTTCTGGAAAGCAGTGGATAAGGATGTGGGGTATGATCTTAAAGTAATTGTTACTCTAAGGGTACGATATACTTACCACAACTATTTTATTTATTTAAGTCATATATAGGGATGTTGAATGAAGGTCGAATGTAGGAAACTCCGTTAGGAGGACTGAGCGCGGTTGACGCTAGAAAAAAATTCTTCAAAGAAGCGACGTTAGCAGTCCACAATGGAGTGCTGATACCACCAACCCTGATGTATTGCAGTGAAAGTAGACTGAAATATGAGGCGAATGTGTGGTAAAACCATGTATGATCGTGTGAAAAATGTTGGGATTCGCTACGAATGTAAGGCTGATGTAAGCGTAATGAGTAAGATTGAAAAAGGGACGCTTAGATAGTTCTGGTATCTAACGCGAATGAACGAAGAAAATACTAAAGAGAAAATATGACCTGAATATGAAGTGCAGAAAAAGCCGGGGATGCCCGAGGAAGACATGCCACGATCAAGTTAATCAAATACTTGAGTCGGGCCATGTCAGAAGTCGGAATAACAGAAGAGAATGTATGAGACGATGTATGAATGTGAATGAAGCAAGAAGTGTGTGCCACGACCAAGTTGTTTGGCGGTTCGTCCTCTGCCTACCCCTGCGGGAAAACGGGGTGATGGTTAGTTAGTTATGTATGTATATGCGTACGTACATAATCATATATTACGGAGCTTAAAACATATCACCAATAAAAATATCTGTTGTAATAACTTATAGCTTTCCTCTTTGCCATGAAAATGATGTTTATCTGCTTCTTGTTGACTTAGTTCTTACCTATTTATACAGTTTTTTCTCGGCCCCAAGCCACACAAAACATCTCTCTATGTCCATACTTATTAAACATGAGTATTACCCCTTGAGATGATTATACACATAAACGGCGCTATACAAGTCATTCAAGTATTATTATTACACATTATTTTCTAATTTCCTTGTATACCCCAATGCACGCAATCCATGCATCGAACTATAATTTTCCTGCAATATGCAGTTCCTAATGGTCGTTTTTTTTTACATTCGCTCATTTGAATATCGCTTCGTGCAACTATTCAAATATGCCCCGTGCACCTTGTGGGTACCTGTTTAGAGTTGGCCGCCCCCGCCCTCCGGTAGGCGCTGTTGGGCGGGCCTATTGTCTGTCTGGTTTCCAGCCAGTCACTGGTTTCATGTCAACCGTTTGCAGATCGACATACTTAACTCTGCAGTCGGTGGCGTCGCCACTGTAGATAGTGGGGATACCAATGCATAATAAATCCCTGAACCTGGGATTTATTAATTGCCCACGATCAGTATTATTAAACGGTATAATTTCGGCTGTGATGTGAGTACGGAGTACGTAATATTCAAATTCTAAGATTCAAATTCAGTAGGTACATATAATGAATTTATTGTTGGTGTAATGATCACCATAGTTACCTTCCTAGCAGTAGTTGATTTGGGTTCGATTCTCGGTTATGGCAATATTTTTATTTATTTTTTGAATACCTTTAATTTTTGTTTTTATTTTAATTTTAAAATCTCTTGATTTTTCAAAGGCCTGCGCTAATAAAATATTAAATTGAATTAAAATACTTCACTTAATTGTTTGCACTCTTCGCGTGGTTAGTTCTGTTCCGTAAAGCTGAAAGGTCCGGGAGTCATATTTGCAAAATTGTGTTGAGTAGAGGAGTTTCAAGTTTTACTTTGCTTTTAAGTATGTATTACCTACCAACGTTTAGACTAGGATATTTTAGAAATCATATATCGGAGGACTCCAGTGTTTTCAGCGTTAATAGCAGTGGCGGCTCGTGACTTTTGAGTGATCTATAGTTCTAAGATTGAAAAATACGACTTTATTGATGTTTAAGTCGAAAAAGATTTTTTTTTCGAAATTTCAATTTTTTGTATGGAGATTTAGATGGTAGGTGGGGCAGTACTCTAAAGAATTGAAATTATGAAAAAAAAAATCATTTTCGGCTTCAACAACATCAATAACGTCGTATTTTTCAATCTTAGAACGCTATCTCACTCAAAAGTCACGAGCCGAGACTGGTTAATAGTATGTGAATATATGATGAAATTGGCTTTATTAACTGAATTTCGTAAAATATATGAATTACGGACTTTCAGCTCTGAGGTACAGAATTGTTTTCCGCAAAACTGAAAATACAATATATGGTAAACTGGCAGCAACTTGTCCTAATAATGCAATCATCGGACTTTTATAGGTTTTCAAAGTCCCTGAATGCCGAATCTTTGAAAATATTGCTTTGTCCATCACTTTTTTTTTAGATTTTTCCATTACATAACATAATAATGTAAATAAAACTCTAAAGAGACCGATTGAATCTATTTTCAATTGAGCGGTCACATAATAAAAGACACGATGTCTTTAATTCCCCTTTTGGCCGCCAGCAAAGTTAACTATGTCAAGCTGTACCGCCCTTGGTGAGAGAAAAGAGGCGCCTGTAATTCGTCGTATGCCCTTTGCAACGTTGCTTCTATAATCACCACAAGCCATATGGCACATAGTATCACATTTACCATAGTATAACTCTTACGGAGTACCAGATAATGGCCTCTGTGGTATTCATGCTATTTAAACCTTATGTTATTGTTACAATAATAGTCGTTTTGTTTGTTTTGATGAAGTCCTTGTAGCAATGCACGCTCCGCAAGCGAGCGAAGTGTGTAATTCAATCAGCCGCCTAGTCTTGCACTCACTCAATGTTTTTTTTATTTATTTTATTTTCTTTGACTTGCAGTTGGTTTCCATCTTGATGCCAATGTTTATTGTCAAAGGTTCCAGATACTAGTATAATCTTTGTGTCTTATCATCGCGTGATATTGGATTAGTAGATTGTACGCATTTGCATAATATTATGAAAAAATCCAAATCGGAGCATTCTTTAGCCATTAGTCCATATCTGGCTAATCCTTGCATATTACGATTTCAGACTAGAATAGAGATCGCAGTGAAACAATAAATGTAACTGTTGCCGGATTACATCAAAGTTCCGCCCTACAAGCTGGGCCGGGCGATGTTTTTTAGACAAGGCTTTATTCTTCAATTTTTAATTGAAAACAAATATGGAATTATTCATCTTCATTACGTTATCAAGTGAATAAAATAGCTACTTGAGTTTTGTCGTGTCGAGAGTAGGTATAACAGTATCTATTAGATGATGTAAGAATGTGGATGAAGCAAGGAGCATGCGCCAAGACAGTATTGTGTGGCGTTCATCTCTGCCCACCCTTGCGGAGAAATGCCGTGATTGTTAGCACGTAAAGGTATGGCGGTATAAACATCACCTAAAATGCAACGGAACCCTGAAAAGTTAAATTTTATCGCAGCGTCTCTCTCTCTCATTTTTTTCTTATAAAAGTGATTTACAATATTGGGATTTGATGTAGGCCACGATAAAAGAAGGCCTTACTTGATTCATCAAAATGAGATCAGTATGAACGTGATGTTTTACGGCATATTTGAAAGCCATTTCTAATGTATGAATTAATGTCGGAGAAAGATAAGATAAATAGATCTACGGAGAATAGAGATAGAAAACACACTAGTCCATAACTGAAAACGCAAGCATACCTTCTAATTGACAAATATTACAACCATCTCCACAACATGACGGTGTGAAACGGAATTCATTTTCGATATAGAATCTCTTCAAGAACATTCGAATTGTGATTGTTTTTATTATTATTTCGCTATTCCAAATTTGTATACGTATTTCAACTGAGTCGCAATTACCCTGGCACGGTATTACGTTTAGATTTGTCGAGTCACTCTGAAAAACATAGTTTTTTCAATACGAATGCTACATCTTTATGTGTGTATAGATCTCCTGCTATTTTACTCTCTATCTCTGTCACCTCCCTTCTGAAATACCTATCTGCTTGAATTTATTTATATAGAATCTGAATTTCTAGAATCTTCTGTGTATTATTGTTTCTCTATTTCCCTGCCTCTTCCTTTCTGCCTCGGTGCATAGCTGGTAAGGGGCATACCTTCGTAGTGCTTACTGCCACCTACCCACGGGTCAGAATATTATTGCCTTGTTGGATTCCGGTTTCACCGTCACACCTGATGATCGGGTGTCGACGACTTTTGTTCTCGCGGCGACTACTTTGCTCCGTCCCTCCAGCATCGCAAGGAGTGTCAGTTCCTGCTGCGGGATGTCAATTACAGTTGACTGGCCGCATTCCGGACCTGTCAGCTCTAGTCGGCATCACATCACAGAGTAGCTACTCAAAAGGACTGCAAAATAACGGGAAACACTTAAGAATATCTTATCTCCTATCGAATCTCTCGCTAATTCACTGCAAAAGTCTCTCCACTTAACCATTCAATTCAGGCATCTAATACGTGGTAAATAAAGTATAATTTTGTGTTTATTGTCATGAAAAGAAGATGGCATCTAAGATACGTAGAAATTTGTTTGTTTATGCAATCATATTAATGTGTTTTTCGCACACCCACGAAGCCAATCAAGATACAATAATATAACACACATCTGAATATTTTATCCGATTTGTGTTTATGTGGCGATTTCTTACGATTATCGTCGGTTTCTTATGGTCTTGGTTGTTGATTTCTCGTGACAAACTGCGATGGATAATACGTTTCTTCGTGGCCCCAGCACGTGAACACTTCGCGTTTTCCTTTTCACTTACGCCTTAGTAATCTCGTCCCACGCCCTTTGCCAGTTCTTTTGCAACATCGCGATTGCTTGTAACGACGTGAATTGAAATTTATTATATAACATCTCAGAAAGTTTTGCCTTCAGCTGTGCGTTGTGTGGAATCGTTTAAATCTAACAATGCTTCTAGCTGAACCTAACCTAACCAATCCTCGTATTTATTTGTAAGATCCCAATCCGCTGCCTTCTTATATTTATGTATTTGTACTCTGTCTGGCGTCCGTGAATGGTGTGGAATGTGTGAATCAAAACCCTTTTCGCTTTTGTGTATATTCTTGGTGTGGAAATGTTGATTCATTTTATGCATCCCGAACTGTACCAGTGCAGCAATAACGGTAATGCTGCTTCTGGACTTGCTGATTTATACGAGCCATAAATATGTTAGCATTTCATCAAATTGCCTAACCCCATGTGCTCGTGAGAAATTCACTCGTTTTCGTTTATCTTTTCTGTCTGGTCCTAAGTGCGACGTTTACAATTCACATGTTTTTATTATTAGTTTTCTTAGTAATATTGTTCTCTTTTACAAAAAGAAACATGATAACGCTAGATAATTGTCTGTATCAGCACGTCCCCCAAATGATTCATGGTCGCATCGTGCTATGACGCTTAGATTATATATTATGATTTATAGCTCTTGGAATAATGAATTACAATGAAGGTCAGTTATGTTTATACATTTTATTATTAACCAAGTAGCCAAATGGTACTATGATGATTGTGTACATCAGTGGTGCACAACCCACGGTCCCGGGGCAGTTTCGTACAGCCCACTTGACTAAATAAAATTTCAAAAAGTTTGCGTTCATTCTGGTAAAAAAAATGAGAACCGGTCTTTTCAACAACTGTGGGAGGACAAGAATAGTTGAATATTTAAGAAAAAAGGTTTGATACGTCAATATTTGATGCATTTTAAAGATTTCTGTTTTATAAAACTCCAAGATTTCGCAACTAAATTTTGTTTGGAATTTGATTTTCCAAAAGATAAAAATCAGCAGCATTTATTGATTTGATCTTTGGTGTAGGGAAACTTTGTGCACTTCATTAATGATTTTGAACGGATTCCATTTTAATAAGGGTGTTGTTTTTTTTGAAACACGTTTAGTAACAGAAGTGAGTTTTGATATTTCTTATTTATTAGCGATCGTCCGAGTTTCCGGGTGCTATGATCAAAATATTTAACGGTCTCCGTTCTGTTTTACAACATACGAAAGGGTATCACCACAAACATTTGTTTACATATTATTTAATATTTCAGTTTGATAAAAAATAATCCACAATAATTATTGCATATATGCAATATATTCTTGTACGTTATTCGCATTACACTACACTACACTAGCGACGCCACCGACTGTAAAGTTAATCATGTCAAACTGTATGTACCCTTTGCGGACAAATTGAAAATTGATAAATTGACCCTCCTACTTAAAAGGTTGTGCATCACTGGTGAAGATGACGGTGACTAATACACCGTTTGGTGTTCAAGTTATTTCCCAAAACATCCGTAAATAAACACGGATACTTCATTTTCAGTACTATTTTTGCCCACAATTAATTTATTATACGATGTGGTTGTCGGGTATTTTATCGTCATCAGACTGATGCCCTCGAGGAAGCCGCACTTGGTAAAACAACCCTTCTTCTTCATCTTCATCAGCCTCCTGTCGTCAAGCTATTAATTATTTGTAGGTTGTCAGCCCATCTCATAATCAATATGTATTATAAAAGAAAGTTCAAAAAAACGTGCGGCACGCAAAAACTCATAAACGAGTCCCGGTACGATCAAGGGAGTTATATGGCGTGGTATATCTCTATCCCCCCTCCAGGATGAGGGTTCCCGTTTTTACCTAAAGGGCGTGCTTTCGAAGATATAAGGGCTGGAAGTTTCGCCCTCTAGAAATTTCAAGAACATTCTTCCGGAAATTTCTAGAAGGTTCAATAAAGCTGTAGAAAGTTCTGGAAGGAGTGGCGGAGTATGTCGGTAAGTCTAGAAGGTTCCAAAACGTTCTGGGTGGTTCGTAAATGCTTTAGAAATTTATGAAGCAGAAAGTTCTAGAAGCTTTCAGAAATGAGTGGCGGAGTGTGGCGATGAGTCTAGAAGGTTCTGGAAAGTTCTAAAAGGTTCGATAATCTTAATCAATATTTATTCCAGAACACTCTCGGATGTTGTCCTGTGCGAAGCCGGGTACCCCAGCTAGTATATAATATATGAACAACTGCACAGTCTCAAATTATCTACTCGTCCAAATTTTCAGATACAAAGATCATTGAGTTATATATTAGAAATACTTTTGATACCGCTAGAAAATAGATTCTCTCCGTGAATATCTATTTTCTCAGTTTGGATGAACAATGGAGACATTTCCCGAAATGCCGCATAAATTCAACACAAATTATATATTTTATGACACGACTGTTCACTCCACCGAAAAAGAGTAAATTATTATTCGTCTCTCAACCGTGGTGACAAACTCAATAGTTTTTTTGTCATCTGTTAAATCTGGAGTTGGGCGTCTGAGTTGATGGACGCTTTAGTCGAAATGTGACATAATGCAGTCATTATCTCTGTTCGCCACTTAGTGTACATTGTAAAAAAATCTTGATAAGGATTTATGGATTTCCAGCAATCACTGAGTATGTTTCGTCTGTTCTAGAATGTGCTTCTCACAGATTAATTTTACTAAGAATCCTTTCGCATCGTAAAATAATAATATCGATTACCCGCATAAATCCTGCCTTGTGGATCGATATAATCTTTATCTTCATATCGATGGCTTGTTTGATTAAGATTGCTGTGAAAGCATTGATGTAATTGATTCTTCCAATGATCTTGTTCACTTGGTGCTTTTATTTTATTAGCAAGCATGTTGTATCAGGTTCGCTTTTGTATTTTTTGAAATTAAAACCCAGCAATTCGCGGTGGATACTTTTATTTATTTGTATAAATTAGTGGTCCTTGTCCGAAATTTAGACTTTTCTGAATGATTTAAAATAATAATTATGAATTTTTGGTATAATCTCTTAAGGGGGAAGACTCAAATAAGGCGCTAAACGTCACTTTGAAGTCTGCTAACGTAAGCAATGCAACAAATAATTTATCTGCATATTCTAAATGGTAAGTTTAAAAAATGTCTAAGGTTTGCAAAGACGTAAATTCTTAAACTCTAATCTTTTACATTCTGTACGAAATACCTACTGCAATTTTAAGTAAAACGCTCGACAGTGCCTTCGCCGTTTTGTTAACTGCATCCATTACAAACATTTTTAATAAAAATCCTTCCATAATCTCGGAGTAAATAAAGTTAAGAACCAAATGCGTTTATTAAAAATACTTCGGTGTACCTAGATTTTTACTGTAATTCACTCAAAGTTACCGATTTTTTTAAATTCTCTTCTGCCATAGATAAATTATATAGAAACGTTTGACTCCTTGCCTGAATATCACTATTAAATAAACCTAAAACATTTTAATGTCATTATTTGTTATGTTGTATTAAATTTGTTACTCATCAAAATAACTATTTGATCCACGGAGGTAGGATGAAATATCCTGGGTTTACTATATTTTCCTCTTGGTTCTGAAAATAACTATTTGATCCACGGAGGTAGGATGAAATATCCGGGGTTTACTATATTTTCCTCTTGGTTCTGAAGATTTATGGATAAAATTTCGGTATAAATGACATTCAATGTTTATTTCTTTTTTTAGCATTTAATC
>JAHDVE020009771.1:0-28903 GCA_022606495.2 Halesus radiatus | reverse complement strand
TACGATTCGTTCTTCAGTTCAACAGCCCGGCTATGGGACGATTTGCCGGCCTCTGTGTTTCCTCCCTCCTATAACATGGGCCGCTTCAAGATCCATATTCGCCCTCTCCTCTCCTCAAAAAGACCCTCCGCACATCACCATCAAAGATGACATAAGCCCTGAGGGAAAAAATATTTTCCTCAAGTGCTCCTGTGTGGAGTCAATGTAAAAAAAAGTACGCTATCTTATAGTCTCTGGTTTGTTGTTCAAAAAATGTCACTAATGTAACAACGAGTAGAGTATGTTTACCCGTTTGTACCTCTGTGTAAATGACAGGTACGTTTGTACCTATGCGTGTAATGAACAAGTACCTGTTGGAACCGCCTAGGTAGGTACTCGGCCCGGGGTACTAACGCCCCCGTGGTATAATTGGATAAGGCCAACAGAAGTAGTGACAGGTAGTGGGCAGTGTCGGTAATTGAGTTGTCACTGTGCTTTAATCGCTGGGCAGTTAACAAGTGCCCAGATTAAATGGGAAATAATATCTGGTCTGTGATCGCATTATTTGAGTCTGCCAACGTAATACAGACAACACATGATTCCTTGGCAGGCCCGTTGCCTAGTACCTACGCAGTATTCATTAGATTGCTACTAGTTTTGTGTACATTGTGGCGATACTTCATTATTATTAAATTGGGGAAAAGGGATATCAATTAAATTCCTAAAGCGGGTTATGTATACTGTTACGTAATGGTTTAAGAATGTGATTTTTAGTTTCAGGTTTGATTCCACAATTCCACCAAATGAAATTATCCTACGATTGTGTGAGTTGCCTTTTTGATTGTTATTTATCTATTTATTTGTAAGAAACAAACAGCTTCTAATACAAATATATATACAAAGGAAGTTTAACAAAAGATAAACCAACAGAGTTTCTTGTGCTAACAGTGGTTAAATACAGATATTTTATTTATGAAGCTAGCGAGATAAAAGAGACAACAAAATAAGAAGGAAGGGGGGAGAGGAAGAGTAAGATAGGATCGGGACAGGTGATGCTCTCGATACATTTTATACTCGTGCATCAATTTTTCATCGTACGTATTACTTCGGTTCGATCTTTTGCAAGGGTATTGTGAAGAATGTCGATATTGTAAAATTGTGCGTTATATTGCGCGCAAATACGGGGAATTTGAGAATTTATTCTAAGATTGGTCCTGAATGCAGGCAAATAAAAACAATCGGTTTGTCGAGTTGGTCTTGTTGATGAACCTTCAAAAATTGCCTGGGCAGCGGACTACCTATTGAAAAATACATTACATGTTCTTATTATTTTTATATAATAAGTCGTCACAATGTGGATTAACCGCAGTTTGAAAAAGGCCTTGAACGCCGAAACAGCTATCACAATAATAAAAACTAAAAATGCTTGCAGAACTAAATGATAACATTATTAAATTTGATATACATTAATTTTAAAAAAAATAATAGATGGAGTTCTACGAATTAAACACAAAAACAATTAATAATATTTTATAGGCTTGTGAGTTCTCGAAGACGCTTTATTTGACAGTTATTTTCAAATTATGATAATTTCATCATTATTTTCGCAAATTCTCCTTAAATATTAAGAAGGAAATTGTTTAATTTATTTTGAAACATTCAAAGTCAAACTGTAAAATACACTAGAGTAATAAAAGATGAAAAAAATTCCCATTTTTTTAATCCGATTTTAGTTAAAAAAAAAACAATTCTATGATAATGGCCTCTTATTTGAAATAACATTAATAGTTTTTGTTCCGAAAAAATAAAAGCACGTTGTTGGTACCTTTTTAGAATCTGTATTAAATGGGCGATCTTTAATAAGCCAATTGGACTGCCGAGGCTCCATTAAAAAAATGATTTAAACACAAATTTAAGGTTTAAGATTTAAAAATAAAACCACAAAAGTAACGCAATAAAACTAATACATTTCTGGTCAAACTAAGGAAATTTCTTAATTGATGACCATGGAACCAAAGATAAAAATAGCGTATTTTTTTTTTAATTTCACAAATGTCCAGGTATCTCGAAAACCGCGAAATTCGACAGTATTTTGGCAATAAAATGTAGAAATTTAATAAAATGGAACTGTATTTTACGTTGCTATCGCAACACAAGCTACTTGTTGAAAATGTCTTCATATTCAAATTTTTCCACATTCAAGTTTGACATGATAATTCATTTCTTGACTTTAATTACTTGAAAAGATTGGTATTCACTTTGTGGCGTCATTATTAAGTATTTGATTATTTACTAAAGCATAAAAAGCGTTAATAGTGAATTAAATATGTATTTTTTAAATAGCCGTCTCTTGAATTTATTATCGTATTAATAATTAAAATAATTTCTTTTTTAATTTCTAATATAAATTGGTTATTCATTGTTTTATAATATTTTAACACATTTTATTAATTACTTTAATCATTTTTGGTTTATGTTTGTAATATATCTATTCTTACATTATTGTGTTTTGTTTTTATCATGTGTCTATAGTAGAAACTATTATTTTTAGTATTCTATATATTCCTGATGAAGGAAGCATCGCTTTATATTTCGAAACATCTTTATATCTGTGTTTGTCAATAAAGCGGTGACTACAAAGTATTTTTAGAAATTCATTTATCATTTCCTGACGTTTTTTTATTCATACTTTTGATATGCGATTTTGATTTTTTTTTATCTAGCATCAAATATATATTTGGTATTTTAATACTTACATAAATTTCAGAAAAAATCGCCTTTTCATGTAATTATTTTCCTTGCAAAGCGTTAAATAATTAAAATGTTTTAACATAAAATTGCCTTAGAATATAATACGAGGAAGGATCATCTCCTTTCGGAAAGTAACACTAATTCCTGAGCATCATTTGGTTAAAGTAAGAAATATGCGCTTGCGCCATCATGCCTTTTTAAATACAAAAACGTAAATTGCCAATCACTATTAGAATATGGTATTATGGTGCTAATGATAATATTCTTAAAAATCCATCGTGAAAATTAATAGTTAAAGTCCCTGTAAGAACTAGCATTGCCAAAATCTTCAACAAACTTAACATCATGTCAATGAAACGATTATACTCTAAAACAATACTGCTTTACATTCATAAATACAAAAACAAGAAATAACAAAAGTATTTATTTACTAAATAGTGATTTATGTAAAATATCTATTCACCATTTCATTGGAGGTGGTACCACGGAGTGATTTTACATTAATTCAAGAAGAAAAACTACTAAATTTATTTAATCGTAACGGCAGATTGTGATTTTTTTAGGTTTCATAGATCTGACTCATCTGACTCCTCGGGGGCTCGTGTTCCTACTGTTGCTTACTGTCGCATACCTGACCTGTTTAAATAAACATAAAACGCTATTCCAGTGGAGCACGATCGGGGTTTCAACTGGAACTTCTCCTGCCATTTATAATACAATTATACGCTAAAACAATACTACTTTACATTCATAATCACAAAAAAATAAAACGTTAAATAAAGAAACATTCATTTCAATATTTTATTCCATTCCAAACGTTTATTTATTTTTAAATATATCTAAATCATAAAGTTCTTAAGTAGGTACCTACTCGTGTTTTCCATTTTGAAAATATTCTACCCAAAAAACCTTCTTCTTTTGAATGTGCAATCTATGGCAATCTTTTAAAGTGTTATATCTATGAGCTAACCTAAATAAAACATGGCGGGTTCAATGTTTTTCATACTGATTTTAAAACGTTATAGCAACAGTTTTACATTTTGGATTTCATTCAAACTACTTTCTAAACCTTCCCGTCACTAATAAAAACAAACTGCGCTATTTTCAGCGAAACTGGTCCAGCGATTTTCGAGAACACCGAGGACTAACGAACAAAGTTACAAACTTACATTGATTTTTATATATATATATATTGATTATTATTTACCTATTTTTATTTTTATATTCTTATTACTATTTACTTGTTGATATTTAATTAATATTATGTATGGATTATTTTATGCTTATTTACTGTTAACTGATTATTATTTACTTAATTTTATTTAATTTTATTATTTATGTATTGTTATTTACTTATTTATTGGATTACAATAAAATTATTATTATTGTAATCTATAAATGTGCTGCCCAACTTAAAGATTTACTGTAGATTTTATAGTTATTTATGGTGAAAAAAAAAATATATCTTTTCACTAAAAATGTAAAGCCGCTCATCACAACACAAAGTCACCTGTCGTTTTGACTCCGAGATATGAAAACGACATTTCAATTACCTACATACGAGTATTTGGAAGGTACGTTAAAACTACTCTTTTCGATATTTAAGTGCTCCACTGTCATCAAGTCAGGGAGTGATCACAAAAGTAGATCGCGATAAAAATAATTATACACGGAGGTGATTAAGGAAGTTAATGTTAGTATATTTTTATCATCTTATCCGAGCACAGAGACATATTTTCTTGTATTTTAATTACGAAAAGAATTTGTTTCTCTCAGCCTTTTGAGGTCTGTTCATTAAATTACTTGTTTTCTTTTTAAATTTAAATTAAAAGCGTGCGCAAACTTTTAAATTCTTTATTAATTATAAAGTTTCCTCGTCTTCCCTGGCGGTGGAAGAGTTATTTATGAGACAACATTAGTTTAATAGAGTTTTTGATGTATTTGTAAGATATCGCTTTGAATAAATATCGTCTAAAATAACCACTTTAAAAATATAATTCGTTGAAAGATCGCTGAAAAAGAGAAGAAAAATATTGTGTTCTTGAGGAATTCTCAGAAATGTTACTCCTCTGCAAATGGGTGAAACACACTTCTTCCCAACCCTACTGAGCGACTGTTGAGCCGAAATTTTGCCTCAACGCTGTTCAATTGCCTAAATACACTTTTCCGAACGAAATTCTCGATCAAATTTACGGTCAATTTAGGATGTCGATTTTTGTGGATTAAGTTCCCCTCAACATATATACATAAAGAAAAAATTATGACTTGTATTTCTATTTATATATTTTTTTTGAACTGGGGTAACTGTATTTCTTTTTTTTTATTAACTGTATTCTTTCCGTTATAATTTTATGACTCTATTTATTTTATTATGTATCTTATATGTTTTTTATTACAAGATGTATGAAAATTTGCTTACATCTAAATAAAGTTACAAAAACAAACAAAACAAAGGACTAGTTATAAAGAGTGTCAACAGGGTAAAAACAGATGGCACCGAAATTTCAAATGTCATTATTAGTTTGTGATTATTTTACGCGAATCAAATATTGAAAGACAAAGATTTATTTCCAGTTTTGATTGTCAAAACATGTTTTATGTATTTTTTAAATAAAACTGTCTTCAGTTCTCTTGAACCTAACTTACTTTACGTATTACAAGGTACGTTTTATCTTGTTTTTTTTTCATGAACGAGAAACGTTAACTGTCAAATGTACGAAACCAACAACGTGCTTTCGCGGCAAAAGTCAAGCTAACACTTTATTTTTAACATATTTTTAACGCATATGTATGTAAAGTATAAAATGTTGATTTATCTATTAGTTTTAAAAACAAATTATATGTAATCATAATAAATACAATATTAGCTAATCTATGTTAATTTTATATTCAACTTTGATGTTACTTTATTGTCTTAAAAGTGGATGGGTACTATTTTATTGTGTATGAAATTTCTGCGGGAACTATTTTATTCACTATGAAGGTTGGCGGGCACCTTCATAGATAATTTAGGAAGTTCAACGATAACAAAATGTATGGAAACAGGCAAACAGAGCGAATGTTCAACAACAAAATCTTTGTTGATCGGTGCCTCAGATTGATCATTCGATAAGTTGTGAAGAACAGCCGTTAGTATGTAACCGAATGTAGTAGAAATTATATCCCTCGGGCGAATGTGTCGTGTCCCATGTAAAGCATCTAATGATGTCTATAATAGATCCGAATGAAATGTAAAGCCGATGATTTGGGCGTGTAGACTGTAGACTGTAGAGTGGATGAACGGAGAAAAGAGTATCAATATAATATATTACGCGTTAGTGTTAGTGTAATAGAAGAAGTGGACGCCCAAAAAAACGTGGTGAATCAAATAACTCAGTCGGGTCGTATCAAGAGTCTTTACGACAGTAGAGTTGTTGTATATAGAGTATGTTGTATATAGAGTATGTTGGAGATAGATGGTGTTTGTTTTGAATGAAGAAAGAGTTTATTTTAAATATATTTTATTTTATTTGAAATATTATTTTATCTATTTATTTGACATTTTTATTGTTCCCTACTTGTTACGCTAGCTTGGTCCGTATTGTAGCAAGTGTACCATTTCATTTCATGGTAAAATCAAATAAAATAATCTAGAACATATGTGTAGTACAGTTTACATTATTAAATATTAAAAATATATATATGTATATATATAATAATAATAATTTAAAGACACATGCTTTAAAAATTAAACATTGATTTATAGAGTAAAATTAAAAATAAATATACTCATTACAGTTCAATACAAAAACAACACAGACAAAGTTAAACAACGTAGGAATAGATCACTTTGAATAAATTTACCATTAGACTAAATCGTACGCGATGACCTGCATGATACTTTTAGGTGCCGAGAGATAACTAATTAAAAGGTGTTTTTTTTTTTTAAATCAGAGTGCGTGACGATTGTATGGCGTTTTATCTCCTCTACCTGCCCTTGTAGCTTGTAACGAGAACAATATGGTTAACTAGTTAGTTACGCGCATATCTTAATCGCTTTTTAGCATCTTAAAAAGTAGTTTCATTAAAAGCAATGTAATTTTGATTTCTGACCGAACGAAGAATTTTAATATTGACGACAATTTTATTGAAAATCTTTAAGAATACAAAAATAAAATTTATTGATTCTCGCCACAAAAAAAACAACAAAGTATTTAGCACATGTCGCGTTGGATACGAATTATCGCTCGCTGATCCCAGCGAAATGGCTTTCGAGAAATCCAGAATTAAAACACGGGCAAAAAAACCAAAGGCCTCCTCCACACGAAGCGACGAAAACATCCCATAATGTGGTGGCAACTAACTGTAAATATCTCTCCGTATCCTCGCTTTGTAGATCTTTATGTATGGGAAGGGACTGGCTACTCATCAACAAAAATACTTGTGCAAGAATATTAACATGGTTAGTGTTAGTATTAACAATGCAGTGCTTATTTCTTTATTCTTAAATTTAAAGAAAACAAAAACATTAGTCACTCATCTCACTAGGACAGTCCTGTGTTGAGATGAGCGGCTTTACATAACATTAGCCACTCATCTCACTAGGACAGTCCTGTGTTGAGATGTTCGGCTTTACATAACATTAGCCACTCATCTCACTAGGACAGTCCTGTGTTGAGATGAGCGGCTTTACATAACATTAGCCACTCATCTCACTAGGACAGTCCTGTGTTGAGATGTTCGGCTTTACATAAAATTAGCCACACATCTCACTAGGACAGTCCTGTGTTGAGATGAGCGGCTTTACATAACATTAGCCACTCATCTCACTAGGACAGTCCTGTGTTGAGATGAGCGGCTTTACATAACATTAGCCACTCATCTCACTAGGACAGTCCTGTGTTGAGATGAGCCGCTTTACATAACATTAGGCACTCACCTCACTAGGACAGTCCTGTGTTGAGATGAGCGGCTTTACATAACATTAGCCACTCATCTCACTAGGACAGTCCTGTGTTGAGATGTGCGGCTTTACAATTTTAATGAAACGATTATTATATATATATATATATTCTTAAATAACATCAAAAACAAGTTATTCAGACTATGAACATTATAAAATCTACAGTAAATATTTAAGTTGGGCCGTACATTTATAGATTACAACAATAATAATTTAATTGTAACCCAAATAACTCTCATAAAGTATATGTGTTCGAATTAGCCACAATCATAGGGTGACCTTATTTTTGTTAACAAAAAGTAGTGAGTAAATAATAATAGGTAAATAATAATAAGTAAATAAAAATAAGTAAATATTAATAAGCAAATAATAATAAATAAATAATAAAATAATAATAATAATAATAAGAATATAATAAAAGCATATAATAATACATACATAATATTAAGTAAATATTAATAGGTAAATAGTAATAAGTACATAATAATATAAATAGTTAAATAGTAATAAGTACATAATAATATAAATAGTTAAATAATAAAAAGTAAATAAAATTTTATAAATAGTAATAAGTAAATAATAATAGGTAGGTAAGGAAAAATAAAGTAAATAGTAATGAGTAAGTAATAATAAGTAAATAGTAATAAGTAAGTAATAATAAGTAAATAATAATGATAATATCGAGCAGACATAAGGTTTCAACACTGATTAAAGTGAGATCGAGTAATTCGTAGGTTGGGGGGTGAAGTTTTGTATTAGTATGGACGTTTTTATTTTTCGATTTTTTTAATATTTCAAATTTTTTTTTTTTTTAGTTATGGCGAAATTTAAACATAATTTGGTGAACTTTAAGCTCTATAATTGTTGTTCAATATAAAAACTATTATTAATGAAAGAAATTAGAGTATTAATGAGCAAACCAATCAATACGAATATTATGATAACGTTAATGCTCAATACTATTATTATTCTTTGAGTTAAAGTTTCGGTACATAATTTTTATTATTTATGTTTAGTTACGGTTTACTATGAATAGAATATAAAATTATGTTCGGTAAAGCTAATCCTTGTTTTGACATTTGACGTTTTACCCTCAAACTGACAAACTTGCAGCGTGGGCTTTGAAAAATTGAAACTTATTAAAATTATTTTAACTATGAAAACATACTTAAAAAATATATATATCTGTATACTGATAATTAAGTATGAACGTCATTATTTATTTAAAAAAATTGCACTGGATTTCCTTATTGCGACAGAAAATTACCACTTTCATTTCAATTTTTTTACCAATGCATAATTGGCTGCCATGTTCATTTATCGGTATTTAGTATTTAGCATTTACATAATTCTCAATTTTCAAACAAAATTCTGATTTATCCGACTTTACCGCCTGACTCAAGAATTTAATATACGTAAAACATTATCTCTTGCGGAGTACGAATGTCAGCATGGGTTGTGGTGGATTATATGAGATACATAAATCTTATTTAAATAAAACAGTAAATTCATGCATCATGCGTCATGCGTCATGCTGGTGAATCCGCTTATTCGAAAAAAACTAATTCAGAAATAACGTTAATGTAAATGTATAAACATAAAAATGTACGTTCCTATCGCCCTGGTGAAAGTGGTCTTACCATGGTGGTACCATTCAGAATCGAAATGTTGCCTGAAATGGATTTAGCCGTATTTGGTGACCAAATTCGAATACCTAGACACTTCCCTACCATCCTCTTCCCTATCTCATTCCCCCCTCACTACATTCAGCCTCACAACGTACCCCAATTGTGGATACCATAGTCTCACTGGCTCCAGACGGTTGGGAGCAGTTGGGACTCTTGTGTGGTACTCACATAAAAAAGTGTTTTTACTTGAAAAAAACTTGATATGAAATGGGATAGAAGCAAGTACGAGTATACAAATTGCACCTCAACTATTGCGCCACTCTTTTCATTATCACGACGCCACATTTCAAACTGGGATTTGGCCTGCTCCACACATGTTCTCCACTGCGTCAGGTCCCTGCTAATCATCTTCGATCCTCGGGCCTATCCATCTTGTTTCAATCTTCTTTCATGCCAATCCACTTCTTCCTCAGTCTGCCCCGAGTGGCTAGCCGGACGTAATATTAAGGATCGAGAGAATCTTGTTCTAAATACTATTTGACAATACAGCAGCCCATTAAGGATCAATTCTCCGCCTCTGAAACCTGATGTATACGTTAAAATTTTAAATTTCAGTACTAAAGAGATTGTTTTTTTTTTTCAGCGTGCGATTGCCACCCGGTGGGAGCCTCCGGGAAGACCTGCAACCAGACCAGCGGCCAGTGCCCCTGCAAGGATGGCGTCACGGGCCTCACCTGCAATAGGTGTGCCCGGGGCTACCAGCAGAGCCGATCCCACATCGCACCGTGTGTCAGTGAGTACCCCTTGTGTATTGTATACCCCTACTTTTACTACAATAGACGCGACCTTCAACCAGATCTTTAACGGGACTAGTGTCTAATCTTCTTGGCAACATATTCAATTTTATACAACGGGGGACTAGTACCTAATAACCTCCTGGTAACAGCAGCAACCGTGTCAGACCTTGCAACAGCAGCAACCCTGTCAGACCTGTAATGGGGGGTAGAAACTAAACTTCTTGGCAACACATTCAACTGTAAACAACGGGACTACAAACTAAAAACCTCCTTGCAACAGCAGCAACCCTGTCAGACCTGTAATGGGGGGTAGAAACTAAACTTCTTGGCAACACATTCAACTGTAAACAACGGGACTATAACCTTAAAACCTCCCGGTAACTGAGATCCTGAGGAAAATAATCTTCTTCAGGGCCTATGCATTCTTTGGGGATGCTTTGTGGTGGGTCTTTTTGAGAAGAGGAACTTCTGGGAAGGAAAAGGGTATGAGGGGTGTGTAGGTATCTGGAGGTCAGTGTGTCTAGGAGTGACAGACGAATTTATCCATCTCATCCAAGGCGATAAATCGAAAGAGTGGCTGGATAGGTCAAGGAGTCTCCCTCAACCGGCCACTCCCGATCCAGCCAGCCACGCAGTTGGATAAACCTCACCTCATGAACCCGGCTACCCATGCTAAATTACCAAACGTAGCGAACCACTTGGGTTGACTTATGGCACAGGTGTTGGTTATCCAATGAATGGTTCACGGAGTGGCGGTACCCATACCTTCCTCCCAAAATGGGAGTAGCAACTAAAATTCATGGTAATCAAACCTCCCTAAACATTTGCAACCAGGAGTCATGTAGGTCATATTGGCACATTAATGCAACTAGAATGCATATAACCTACAGCCCGACATATGTAGAATCTAAATCTGCAAACAAATTTTATGTTACCAGTCATAAGTATCTAAATCTAGCATCTACTCGTAAATGTTTAGATACCTTCTGCTACCAACCAACTTTCTTGAAGAAAACTGATCACTGACCCACGGTTTTGAAACTTTGCTTAACCAAGAGTGAATAAATCAAACTAGCCGATCTGCACTGGAATAATCTGATTGAGTTTGCAACCATCCACATGTTTCTGGTCGTTCACAAGACTGCGGGACTGAATGGGCGAACTATGTACAAAGGTTGCCATAAGACAGTCTACCGAATCATAACCATGTGAGTGTCCCAGTGGACATGACTTACGGCCGTTCTTCCCAACCCTACTGAGCAACTTTTGAGCCGAAATTTTGCCTCAACACTGTTCAAATGCACAAATACGCTCATCCCAACAAAATTTACGATCAATTTAGGATATCGATTTTTCTAGATTAAGTTCCCCTCGGCAGAAGACTAGTTATAAAATGTGTCAACAGGGTGAACAAACCTAACCGAAATGTTAAGTGTCATTATTAGTTTGTGATCTGTTTTACGCGAATCAAATATTGAATGACAAAGATTTATTTCCGTTTTCAAATGTCTAAACATGTTTTTTTATGTTTTAAATAAAACTGAAAAGAACCCAACTTATTTTAATAATTATAAGCTACGTTTTGTCTTGTTTTTCACTCATCGAGAAACGAAACGATGAATGTGCTTCGCGACATTATCAAAAGTGAAGCTAATACTTTATTTTCAACATATTTTTAACACACACTTCGTGTGAAGTATAAAATGGTAGTTTAAGTATTAGTTTTTAAAACAAATGGTCCATATTGATAATAAATAAAATATTAACTCATGTATGTTAACGTGTGCGTTTTAAAGTGTTGGTATGTCGACCTCGGGTTTTCCGCGTGTTCTAGATCCTAACGCGACTGAAATCCTGGAAAACATTGAAAGTTTTTACTTTGGTGTCACTTTATTGTCTTAGAAGTGTTTTTTTCACTATAGACAATTTAGGATGAAAAATACTTGGAAACATGGAAACAGAGCGAATACTTAACAAAACACTTGGCTGATCGGTAACTCAGATTGATCAATCGAAACGCTGGGAAGAACGGCAGTTAGAGACGGATTGACAAAGAAGGCGGTTACCACCTGCCGCTGCGGACCGATGGAGAACATTAGCATGGTGCATCAACATGAAAGTTACAACTGTACCTAGAAGTCATACAAAGCCTTCTATTTACTATATCAGAACAGGAATGAAACATGCCGCTGGATCTGCGAGGTGACTTAATAACTGCGACACTTTCGAACATATCTGGAGAAATTATCTGTATTTCAAACCCTGGCTTCAGAGGATTCAATTCTCCCAATCAGTTTTTTCCCACAACGATGTCATACATGTTTGTAGTAATAAGGAACTCCAGTGGAGAATACAATGCCTTTAAAGATATATATTCATATAGATCAGCAAACTGCAATTCTGAATAATTATATATATACGTAGAACTTATAAATCGTTATTAATTTAAAAGTGAATAAAATATCATCTCATCGAAACACTTTGTTATGTTGGTACCATTGCATTTGGAACATTTGACCTCACGTGGGCATTCTGTTTTTGGATTTAAATGTTCATTTTTATTTTTCGTTTTTGTTTTGTATTTTTTAGTTTTGGCGACATTTAAACTTAATTTGGGTGAATTTAATCTCTATAATTGTTGTTCAATATAGACTATTCATGACCAAACGAATTATCAATACGGATATTATGATAATGTTAATGTTCAATACTATTATTATTCCTTGAGTTAAACATTCTAAATATATGCATAATTATGTAACTTATTAGAGTATTCATGAGCAAACCAATAATCAATACGGACATTATGATCATATTAATTCTCAATACTATCATTATTTGAGTTAAAGTTTCTAAGAAGGTACATAATTTTCTTACTTATAGCGATGGTTCACAATGAATAGAATGTAAAATTTTGTACGATAAAGTTCATCCTTGTTTTCACATTTGACAGTCTAACCTCAAAACTGATCAAAACCGACCGGCCTTAGATTTGGAGCGTTTGGCGAGATTTGAAAAATTTAAACTTATAAAATTATTTTAACAAATTAAAAAAAAATTGGACTTTTGTTCCTTTTTCTAAATCACTTGTAACGACTCATAAGTTGACGCCTTTAAATTAAGCCTGTAATGATGGCTCTAAATGTGGAAGCATTTCTACCTACTTATGCATTTTACCTCGTTGTTCTCCCTCCAGCCGAATCTTCCTGACAGCGGCAGAGATAGCGTCACTTCTAAACTCTGATTAATTACCGACAAATAGAATAGAAAAATGCTGCGTATTTTTGTATTTCTCCTCCATTACGCATTTAAATTAAAATTACTAGGCTATTATTTTTTCAAAACTCGGCATGCAATTTATTACAGACACCTTTGTTGAATTCCTTCGCAGACTTGAAACACTCCGTGGAAACAAATATCCGAAAGGATGGCAATGGCGGGGCGGGGTCCGTTATAATAACTGGGAAGGAGGGTAGAAAGGGTTGGAACATTTTACAATTAATTAAACGATGATATTTAAAGAATTTTTAGAAATAAGAAAATAAGAAACTCTAGTCCAATTTAAAAAAAAAAAATCTATAATGACGTTCACACTTAAGTACCAGTATAATTCTTTTTTTGTTAAATTAGTTTTCGTAGTTCAAATCATTTTCAAAGTTTCAAATTTTCAAAGGCCGCCAAAACGCTCCACGGTTTTGATCAGTTTGAGGTTAGAATGTCAAATGTCAAAACAAGGGTAAGCTTTACCGTACATCATTTTATATTCTATTCATAGTAAACCATAACTAAACATAAGTAACAAAATGATGAACCTCTTAAGAAACTTCAACTCAAAGAATAATAAAAGTATTGAGCATTAACATTATCATAATACCCGCATTGATAATTAATTGGTTTGCTCCTGAATACTCTAATTTCTTTCATTAATAATATATATTTTTCAAATTTTTAATAACAATTACAGAGCTTAAAGCCACCCAAAGTAAGTTTAAACTTCGCCAAAACTAAAAAAAAAATACATACGAGTATTTAAAATACAAAATAAAATCGAAAAATAAAAATGTCCTTACTAATCCAAAAAAAGAACGCGCACGTGACGTCAGATGTTATAAATGCAATGGTACTAATATAACAAGGTGTTTTGATGAGATGATTTTTTCTTCACTTAATAACAATTTATAAATTATACGTATAATTACATATAATAAAAGTTATATTCAGAATCGTCGTTTCCTGTGCGTTTAAAACCATTATATTTTTGAACTTTTTAGCAGGGGTAGGCAGAAAGGACGGACCGCCAAACAACTCGATCTTTGCATACACTTCTTGCTTCATTCACATTCATACATCTTCTCATACATCCTCTTCTATTATTCCGACTTCTGACATGGCCCGATTCAAGTGTTTGATTCACTTGATCGTGCCATGTCTTCCTCGGGCATCCCCGGCTTCTTCTTCCATTCAAATTCGCTTCATATATTCTCCTTACACTGCTTTCTTCGTTCATAACAAACCCTATTTTTTTCAGAATACTATTCCATTTGTTTACATATCAATATGATTGCCGTAAAACGCGAGTAGTTTTATGAATGGCGATAAAAAAAACATTTTAGTTGAAGGCTGTTACCACAAATAAATCATTTAACGCGTATAATGTTGTCAATTTCGTCATCATCGCGCTTTTACCGTCAGAAAGATTTACATCGGCCACTAGGGGTACTCAACTACCACTGGCCGAGCACCACATTCTAGAAGTCATATTGATGCGCCACTTTATTTGTGATAAATGCACCTCCATTTGTAATATTTCCTTGTCGTTTGTCAAATCATTTGTTTCATAATTTGAACCCTCGGAGCCCACACGAACGTTCAGATTGAGTTAGTCAAAGAAATAAAATAAAACATAACGAAAAAATGCTTTGCTTTGACTTTCCCAGTATTTTCCTCCCAATTTCCTGGAAAAACCATTTCCATACGAAAACCTGCTTCATCATATACAAGTCCATTCGAGTTTATTGCTCGACATTATCCTGAAAAATGTTTTGTACTTTCTTTAATGGTTTTAATATTTCGTAAGTCGGTTAGCGTTCGAATTTCATTATGATAATTTGATATTTAAAAATGGTGTATTGCTTTTGCAAATACGTTTTCACAAAGGAGTTAGTAACTTGTTTTCAATTACATGCATAGTCTTATAAATAATAACGCTAATGTTTTCAATTACATGCATAGTCTTATAAATAATAACGCTAATGTTTTCAATTACATGCATAGTCTTATAAATAATAACGCTAATGTTTTCAATTACATGCATAGTCTTATAAATAATAACGCTAATGTTTTCAATTACATGCATAGTCTTATAAATAATAACGCTAATGTTTTCAATTACATGCATAGTCTTGTAAATAATAACGCTAATGTTTTCAATTACATGCATAGTCTTATAAATAATAACGCTAATGTTTTCAATTACATGCATTGTCTTATATATAATAACGCTAATGTTTTCAATTACGAGGTGTGTTCAAAAGAAAAGGTGAATTTTGAATTTTCGGCTGTATACATTCGATTATCGATTTTTTTTTGTTATGTTGGTACACATATGTTTATCATATGTAGCATTATCAGCCATTTTGGATCAGTGGTTTGTTTTTGACAACTGGAAAGGTTAGTCACGCTTTGTTTTTTCTTCGATTTTTTTTTATTTAGGTTCGTTTTCTGAGGCATCATCAGTCCGATTGAAGTGAAATTTTAGATTTGCTTTATTTTCTATGTCCTCATCAGCATTTCTTCAAAAAAAAAATTCTTTTAAAAAAAAAATAATTCTTTTAAAAAAAATATATAATTGTTAATCCTATGGAGGAATTTCTTAGTTTTGGTCGGAACTTGATAGTCGTTTTTTGGGGCATCATCAGTACGATTAAAGTGAAATTTTAGATTTGCTTTGTTTTCTATGTCCTTATCAGCATTTCTTCTTTCCAGTTGTCAAAAACAAATAACTGATCCAAAATGGCTGATAATGCTAATATATGATAAACATATGTGAACCAACATAACAACAACAAAAACGATAGTCGAATGTACACAATTTAATGTCGAATTTAATGTTTCAAAGACCCAATCATGTCTGATTACGTCTAAAAGGGATCGAAATGACAATATAGTCTCCTTTAATGGAAGCAATCTTCCCAACAAGCCCTCCATTGATATGCTTGGTGTAACCTTAAGTGATCAGCTCAGGTATGGGGGCTCCATCGAAACCCGAGTAAAGTTAGCCTCTCAGAAGCTGGGCGTATTGTACAGAGCCCGCAGATACTTTAATAGTACACAACTGCTGACCCTGTACAAATCGCAAGTGCGCCCCATTGTAGAATTTGGCAGCCACCTCTGGTCGGGAGTCCCAAAATATCTGAAAAAAAACCTTGACTCTGTGCAGAAACGGGCGGTCCGTTTGATAGATTCGCCTATCTTAACAAATGGGTTGCAATCTTTGGAGCACAGACGTCGGGTGGGAATGCTGTCCTTGTTCTACCGGTATTTTAATGGAAGATGCTCCGAGGAACTAGCGTCATTGATTCCTTCGGCACCGGTGCATAGTCGGGAAACACGCCAAACGCGCGCCCAACATTTGCACACGGTTGACATTTGTCACATGAGAACGGGTCGCTTCTACGACTCGTTCTTGTGTTCAACAGCTCGGCTGTGGAATGATCTGCTGGCCTCTGTGTTTCCTCCATCCTATAACATGGGTCTCTTCAAGACCCAAGTTCACTCCTTCCTATCCTCTAAAAGATCCTCCACGCAGCATCCCCAAAGATGATATAGGCCTTGAGGGAAATTATTTCCTCCTTGGTCTCCTGTGTGGAGTTACTGTAAAAAAAAAAAAAAAAACACACCGCGAAAATTCAAAATTCACCTTTTCTTTTGAACACACCTCGTAGATGCATTGTCTTATAAATAATAACGCTAATGTATTTTTTTTTGTACATTGACTCAACTCCATATGTTTAAAAATCGGTTTGTCGGGTTTGTCTTGATGGTATGTGAAAGTTTATAAAGTTAATGAGTTCTGGCGAGTCCAGGCTATTATTAATAATTTTAAATAACAAGATTTGATCAAACATCAAGCGTTGCGTTTGAAGCGTAATAAAGTTATTGAATTTTAAGGATTCGGTATTATTTGCAAAGTGTAAGTTAAATTTATAATTTATATGCTTAAAGAATTTACGTTGAATGCTTTCGATTCTTTCAATATGGTTTTGGTATAAAGGTGTCCATATCGGTGTGCAATATTCTAAATGAGGGCGGATATACGCTGTGTAAAGGGAGTATAGAGTATTTATGTTGCGAAAAGGTTTTGTAATTCGAATTATGAATCCAAGTATTTTATTGGCTTTAGTGATAACCTCGTTAGATTGTTCAATAAAATTTAGTTTCACATCCAGTATTACCCCAAGGTCTCGAATTGATTCTACTTCTGTGATATGTATTTCGTTTAAAGTGTAATTAAAATGAATTTTCTTTTTGTTACGTGTGAATGATAATTTGTTACAATTTGAAATATTAATAACTAATTTGTTTATTTTGCAGTACACAAAAAGACGATTGATGTCATCTTGAAGTTTGATGCAGTCATTGATTGATTTGACAACTAAATATATTTTTTTATCATCTGCGTATGCTAGATAATTGGCATGTAAAAAACATTTGTGGATATCATAAATATAAACATTAAATAATAGTGGCCCTAGGTGAGAACCTTGAGGTACACCGGAGGGCACGATAAAAAGCTAGACTTAGTTCCCTCCATTGATACACATGGAAGTCTGCTCTGGAGATATGAAGTGAGCCATCGAAGTAAGTCACCGTGAATGCCTATTTGATATAATTTTTTAATAAGAATGGAATGGTTAACCTTATCGAAAGCCTTAGAGTAATCTGTGTAGATTACATCGACTTGATTTCTACTGTCCATATTGCTCGTTAGATATTTCGTAAAGTTCACTAAATTTGTTATTACCGATCTTTTCGTAGAAATCCATGTTGTTGGTTTTGTATGTTACAAACAATGGTTGTATAGATTTGATCGTAGATAATGCGATCAAAAAGTTTACTAAATACGGAAAGTATTGAGATTGGGAGGTAATTCTCAACGTTACTTTTTGAACCTGTTTTATGAATAGGGATTATGATTGCTTCCTTAAACTTTTTTGGAATTTTTCCTACCTTTAGAGACATTGTAAATATGTTAGTTAAAGGGTAAGTAAGATTTTGGGCACATTTTGAAACAAAGTATGGTGAGATACCATCACTGCCAGCACCCTTATTAACGTCCAAATTCTTCATGTATTTATAGATTAGTAAATTGTGAATTTGTACGTCCCCGATCGGGTTACGATTATTCTCACAAGTAGAATTATCCGTTACGCTGGGGTCATTCGTGCCCATATCTCTTATGTAGGTGGACTGGAAGTGTTTAGAGAATAATTGACACACTTGATGAGCGCAGGTACCAGGCTCGTCTTTAAGGTACATAACTTGTGGGATGCCATTTGTTTTATTTTTGCTTTTTGCGTAATTCCAGAGTTGCTTATTATTTATTTGAATATTAGATTCTACTGAACTGATGTATTGATTATAGCAATGTTTCTGTAAGTTTTTTTGCTGTCTACGTTTTAAAGCGAATTCTATGTAATCAACAGGATTATTAAAGAATTTCCATTTTTTGTGTAGTTTTTGTTTCTCTTTAATGATTTGTATTAGGGCAGCCGAGTACCAAGAAGGATTTTTTTTTCTTTTTGATAAAACGTTTAGGGACAAAGTGGTCGGTGATATTGTTTAATATTTCATAAAAAGTATCAACTGCTTCATCAACGTTAGTATTTACGTGAGTAAATGACCAGTCTGTCGTAGATAATTGTAGGTTAATTAAATCATAATCAGCTTTTTCAAACAGTAACTTTTTTGGGTGGAGCGTTAATAGTTGGAAGTGTGTCAATCCGTAGTGTAATTTTAAGTGATGTGTGGTGCGAGTCTTCATTGGCAAGAGGATTGCCTGCACGAGCTACTTGGCAATCCTCATTACAAATAACTAAGTCAAGAATTCGGTTATTGGCATTTTTAATGGAATTGTATTGGTATAATTCCGAATAATGGATTGCATCAGCAAGTGAGGAACTAATTGTATTCAAATTTTCAGGAATCAAGTATGAATTATTATTATGTGCATTCCATATTATAGTGGGCATATTAAAGTCTCCAAGTACGAGTATAATGTCTTCAGGATATTGATCTTTTACGTTAGCAAGTAAGCAAAGAAATGAACTGACTGCAATTTCATATCCATGACCCCGCGGAAGATATACACAAGCAACATGGACAGTACGTTTAGAGGTATAGTTAGATGGAAGAATAGTTACCCAGACGCACTCAGCATTACAGACCAAGTCTTGCGAAGGAATGCGTTTAGATTGTTGTGAGTTATGATCATCACTCCACCTCCGCGACGAGAATCTTCCTGGTTGTTAATGCTACTAATGGTAATGTTACTCGATCTATCCTGTCTGAAAACACTGAAAAAATCTGTTGGTGCAAGTTCCGGATCTAAAATAGAATCAATAAGCCAGGATTCCGATATACCAAATATGTAACAATCTATCTCTGTTTTAGTACTAAGTCCTCTACATTTTTGATATATAACAGTTATCATTGTAAATTAGATTAGTTTTCGTAAAAGGTTAATACATTTGGTAATAATATAAGAGTTAATTAAACGAGGATATTTTGTTAATATAATTTACGATATTGTAAATATAAAATAGTGAAATAGAACGGTGAGCAGCAAGCATGATGATCATATTAAGGTAAAGGAGGGTGAGGGGGTGTGGGAGGGTGTAAAATGTTGTGAATACAGTTTGTGTAGATTATTGTAAACATTTCAAACATAGTAAAAATAAGATAATTAAGAGTCGAGCACAGTAATCTAGCATTTTTGAGAATTAAGTTTTCATAATATTGATGAAAGAAGTTAAAAGGAAGATAAACCGTTAAGATAGATTAGAGCGTAAACACGACAGGTGTAACAACACGTAAAAACAAGAATAAAAGGTACAAATATCTAGTTTAAATGAAATGTATGCATATTTTAAATAAAAAAATGACATATTCGGTTTTCGATATTAAATAAAAAATAATAGATATATTACATATTTGTAAAAAGCATTAACTTTGTGGCTCGCCATAATTTACAATAAAAAACACATAAATTTGTTGTAGACCACTTTTATTTTATCAAAACTCTACCGGTTTCGGAAGCACCCTTCCTTCATCAGGAGAATATTAAAAAAAGTTTTT
This sequence comes from Halesus radiatus, assembly GCA_022606495.2. Classification (NCBI taxonomy): domain Eukaryota; kingdom Metazoa; phylum Arthropoda; class Insecta; order Trichoptera; family Limnephilidae; genus Halesus; species Halesus radiatus. Next base: position 8,450 of record JAHDVE020009771.1, on the reverse strand, counting down.
AGTTTTTTTTAATATTCTCCTGATGAAGGAAGGGTGCTTCCGAAACCGGTAGAGTTTTGATAAAATAAAAGTGGTCTACAACAAATTTATGTGTTTTTTATTGTAATAGATATATTAATTAGTAGTAATGACTTAATGAGTTAAAGGAACAATATCATTTTGTAAGATAGTACCTATTTGTGAATCTACTACACTAGTGCGTTGCTCATACTATACAAATAGCAGGCTATTATCAAAACATGCATACTAATATTATGGTCTACATGAGCTGCAGGTACGTAAATAATGAAAAACAGTGTTTCAACATAAAATCATCACTACGTGTCCATTAGGAGGTGAGCAATAACAAGTTATAAAAAATATATACATATGCTACAAATACATATTATTTAGTAATTTAGTAGATGGCAAATACCCACTTGTGCGATCAGAATATAATGACAAAGGGTATAGTCTAGTCAGAAACAGACTGCATAGTCAGAAAGTACTTACATTTAAGAGTTGATATCACCACATATGACGGGGTTTGCCCGATACTCACATTTTAATTAATTCCGACGACTTCGTGAGTACAGTATCTTTTTTTTTCAAAAGGAAACACACGGGATGCATGTTATTTATATTTTAGATTAATAAAAATAGTACCTTACGATTAATTTTTTTATCTTTAAACGTTTTTAAAAATTTTAAAGACGTTTTTCAACTATAACATTAGCGGTAACGATGCAATTTTATTTTTTTTAAAGATGAATTAGTAACTTCCCGAGATACCACCGTGCAAACATCTGAGATTTTAGGAATATATTCATCAGAATTAATTAAAATACACACCTCAGAAAAAATCGTTTTCTATGCCCGCCAAAGCAATATCGACCCTACGCACTTCGAATAGATGGCGGGCGCGCCGATGTTTTAATACGTGTCTTCGTCACATATATCATTTAAATCTTTAGTTGCCGTTCAACATTCGGCGAGACAAGACGTGTTACGGCCCGCCGCTACGGCAACTTATTTCCTCACATATTTTGTTTATTCATACGAATACTTGAATTCTAGTATTGAAATCAGAAACAGACTGCATAGTCAGAAAGTACTTACATTTAAATATAATATGGCAAGCAGGTACCTCGTCTATCAAATAAATTAATTCATGTTTCAGTATCAAACATATACGTATACGTATACTTGTACAAGTACCATAAATATGAAATAATGTTGTAATGATTTGTGAGCGTCCTTAATGTAGGTGATTAATTGATAAATATAATAAGATATAAACGGACATCAACAACATAAAGGTAGCTATTCTTATCCGAATGGATCTTGTGGAATATAACATTGAGTGTGTCATTATTATTTTAGTAGACTATAAATCTCAAGTACCGAGATATTGTACTAGTAGATATATTATACATATCTACTGTGCATTTATAAATTAAAATATGACGACTATGGGTAAAAATAATAATAATGGTAGCATTTTGCAATGCCAGTAGGCGCGTGTTTATTATTATAAATTGTTGATAATAAGTTATAGGTTATGCTAATACCCATATGGAGTAAAGACAAGCTACTTCGCAAATTACTACCATATAATTAATAATAAGAAGGTACCCACTTATTTATTCACTGATTTGTATAGATAGCTTTATTTTTTATTTGTTCTGGGTCGGAGACTGACGGGTTTGGGTCCGCTAGCTGGTGTCTGGTGTCCAGGATTGAAAGATGAGGTGGCTGCAGGGTTAGGAGTTTTTGAGTGGTGAGCTGATGCAACTGCTTGACTGTTAGTGGGGACGCCTTGCTACGCGTCGAGAGGGCGATTGCAGCATCTAATTGCCCCTGAGTATGGATGGGACGTTTGCTTCCATCCGGGAGGAGAAGGATTACTGTTCCATCGCTTGTCCAACTATTATTATTATTGAAGATGCCCCTGGCACTGCTGAATAGTTTCTGTCGCACTGGGGTCAGAGATTCAGTTAAGAGGAATTTGCTATTTTTTAAGAACTTCTTTTTTTCCCACACGGTCCGGCGATCCATTGTATGTATAAAATGGTCGTGGCAGCCTGAAGTTTTTGTTCAAAATCTGCCATCTTGTTATTAAATTGTTCACTTAAATTCTCAAGTGACATTTTTGTTTAAACTTGGGTACTGAAGTTATAAATTTTAAATTTTAGCACTATTATTACTTCTAATGTTATTTTAATTTACGTCGACGATTCCGTGGTAAATTTATGTGAGTTATTTGTGTTATTTCCTGGATTATGCACTTACGACATGATATTTTCAAATTAAATACGCGGAGCGACACATACGTTGTTGTTGCAATCCGAAAATAGTAATTTTAATTAAATATTGATTTTTTGTAAGAATTCACATATTTTAAATAAATATTGATTTCTTGAAATAATTCACATATTTTAATTAAATATTGATTTCTTGTAATAATTCACATATTTTAATTAAATATTGATATTTTGTAAGAATCCACATATTTTAAATAAATATTGATTTCTTGTAATAATTCACATATTTTAATTAAATATTGATTTTTTGTAAGAATTCACATATTTTAAATAAATATTGATTTCTTGAAATAATTCACATATTTTAATTAAATATTGATTTCTTGTAATAATTCACATATTTTAATTAAATATTGATATTTTGTAAGAATCCACATATTTTAAATAAATATTGATTTCTTGTAATAATTCACATATTTTAATTAAATATTGATTTTTTGTAAGAATCCACATATTTTAAATAAATATTGATTTCTTGTAATAATTCACATATTTTAATTAAATATTGATTTTTTGTAAGAATCCACATATTTTAAATAAATATTGATTTTTTGTAAGAATCCACATATTTTAAATAAATATTGATTTCTTGTAATAATTCACATATTTTAAATAAATATTGATTTCTTGTAATAATTCACATATTTTAATTAAATATTGATTTTTTGTAAGAATCCACATATTTTAAATAAATATTGATTTCTTGTAATAATTCCCATATTTTAATTAAATATTGATTTTTTGTAAGAATCCACATATTTTAAATAAATATTGATTTCTTGTAATAATTCATATATTTTAATTAAATATTGATTTTTTGTAAGAATCCACATATTTTAAATAAATATTGATTTCTTGTAATAATTCTCATATTTTAAATAAATATTGAATTCTTGTAATAATTCACCTATTTTAAATAAATATTGGTTTCTCGTAATTATTCACATACTTTAAATTTAAAAACTGTATTAAGGGAACCAGTTACCTGTTGTGCACGTAAGAGTTTGGTTGAGAGCACATTCAATTGAACATCACTATAAAATTTTCACTACAGTACATTTCGCTGCATTTCTAAAAATCAATTCGTCCAATTCCTTTTATTGTTCTATTTCGTGCCATTTCCTGCCGGGTGTTAAAGCCTCCAGGAGGAAGTAACACGACAAATGAACCGGAAGTCCTAGTAATTTGGCATTCCGGATGTCACAGGATGACATTTCATTACTCTCCTATTATCCTGAGAAATCTTGCGACTGTGGCGGGCAAATCCCTGACGTTTCTTTTTTCGTTTCTTAATGGAACTTCAGTTTCAAAGGATATGGGAAGAGGAAAAGAAGTAGAACATTCAATTACAATGTCATTATTCTGGTAAAGCTCTCGTTCCATTAATGTGTCAACCCAATTCATTTCGAAGATTAAAGCGGTACAAGAACAGTAGGTACTTATTCTGTATATTCGAATGGATATGGCAAATATATAACTATAACCATATATAAATATAAATCTGCCTCGATGCAATTATACAGGAGATATGTAATGATGTTATTTTAATCGACTTTTCTGGCTTTATTATAGGTAGCATACTTGACATTCCCTTTTCATCATTGACGCTCTATTGTTAAAAATGACTTTCAAAGAAGATACATCTTTAAATATACGAATTAAATCTACTTTGTATTCACCACTTTATTAATATACACACATGTTTCGAAATCGTTGTTTTCTTCATCAGAAATATATAGAATAGTAAAAAAAATAATAAGTACAGACGAATTACAAACATAGAACACAATAATGTAAGGATAGACAAATTATAAACATTAAGTAGGTAAGTAATTAGTCAAAAATGTTAATATTGATTTGAAAATAAATTCAAGAGATAGCTATTTATAAAAAATATATATATTTTTAATTAAATTTAATTCACTATTAACGCTTTTTCTGATTTCGAAAATTTCAAATTTGTCTATTGGTCTAATTATATTTGATATAAATTTATACACTGTAGCCGTATTATTTACCGATCAGAATACTTTTTCTAAATTTGGAGATGTATCAGTTACCGTTATACACTGTAGCCGTATTATTTACCGATCAGAACATTTTTATCTAAATTTTGAGATTTGCCAGTTGCTGTCATAAACTGTAGCCGTTTTATTTACCGATCAGAACATTTTTTTCTAAATTCGGAGCTTTGCCAGTTGCGGTCATACTCGTACACTGTATCCGTATTATTTACCGATCAGAACTTATTTTCTAAATTTGGGGATTTGCCAGTTGCGGTCATACACTGTAGCCGTATTATTTACCGATCAGAACTTATTTTCTAAATTTGGAGATTTGCCAGTTGCTGTCATATATTATTGACGTATTATTTATGGATCAGAACATATTTTTCTAAATTTGGAGATTTGCGAGTTGCGGTTATACTCGTACACTGTAGCCGTATTATTTACCGATCAGAACATTTTTATCTAAATTTGGAGATTTGCCAGTTGCGTTCATACTCGTACACTGTGGCCGTATTATTTACCGATCAGAAAGTATTTTATAAATTGGGAAATTTGCCAGTTGCGGTCATACTCGTACACTGTAGCCATATAATTTACTAATCAGAACATTTTTATCTAAATTTGGAGATTTGCCAGTTGCTGTCCATACACGGTAGCCGTATTATTTACCGATCAGAACATTTTTTTCTAAATTTGGACATTTGCCAGTTGCATTCATACTCGTACACTGTAGCCGTATTATTTACCGATCAGAAAGTATTTTATAAATTGGGAAATTCGCCAGTTGCGGTCATACTCGTACACTGTAGCCGTATAATTTACTAATCAGAACATTTTTATCTAAATTTGGAGATTTGCTAGTTGCTGTCATATACTGTACCCGTATTATTTACCGATCAGAACATTTTTATCTAAATTTGAAGAATTGCCAGTTGCGGTCATACACTGTAGCCGTATTATTTACCGATCAGAACATATTATTCTATATTTGGAGATTTGCCAGTTGCGGTCATACACTGTAGCGGTATTATTTACCGAGCAGAACATTTTTTTCTAAATTTGAGATTTGCCAGTTGCGGTCATACACTGTATCCGTATTATTTACCGATCAGAACTTATTCTCTAAATTTGGAGATTTGCCAGTTGCGGTCATACACTGTAGCCGTATTATTTACCGATCAGAACATTTTTTTCTAAATTTGGAGATTTGCCAGTTGCTGTCATACACCGTAGCCATATTATTTACCGATCAAAACATTTTTCTCTAAATTTGGAGATTTGCCATTTGCTCTCCATATACTGTAGCCGTATTATTTACCGATCAGAACATTTTTCTCTAAATTTGGAGATTTGCCTGTTGCTGTCATATACTGTAGGCGTATTATTTACCGATCAGAACATTTTTTTCGAAATTTGGAGATTTTCCTGTCTCTGTCATACACTGTAGCCGTATTATTTATCGATCAGAACATTATTTTGTTAATTTGGAGATTTGCCAGTTTCTGTCATACACTGTTGCCGTATTATTTATGGATCAGAACATATTATTCTATATTTGGAGATTTGCCAGTTGCGGTCATACACTGTAGCCGTATTATTTACCGAGCAGAACATTTTTTTCTAAATTTGAGATTTGCCAGTTGCGGTCATACACTGTATCCGTATTATTTACCGATCAGAACTTATTCTCTAAATTTGGAGATTTGCCAGTTGCGGTCATACATTGTAGCCGTATTATTTACCGATCAGAACATTTTTATCTAAATTTGAAGATTTGCCAGTTGCTGTCATACACTGTAGCCGTATTATTTACCGATCAGAACATATTATTCTATATTTGGAGATTTGCCAGTTGCGGTCATACACTGTAGCCGTATTATTTACCGAGCAGAACATTTTTTTCTAAATTTGAGATTTGCCAGTTGCGGTCATACACTGTATCCGTATTATTTACCGATCAGAACTTATTCTCTAAATTTGTAGATTTGGCAGTTGCTGTCATACACTGTTTCCGTATTGTTTATGGATCGGAACATATTTTTCTAAATTTGGAGATTTGCCAGTTGTGGTCATACACTGTAGCCGTATTATTTACCGAGCAGAACATTTTTTTCTAAATTTGAGATTTGCCAGTTACGGTCATACACTGTAGCCGTATTATTTACCGATCAGAACTTATTTTCTAAATTTGGAGATTTGCCAGTTTCGGACATACACTGTAGCCGTAGTATTTACCGTTCAGAACATTTTATCTAAATTTGGAGATTTGCCAGTTGCTGTCATACACCGTAGCCATATTATTTACCGATCAAAACATTTTTCTCTCAATTTGGAGATTTGCCATTTGCTCTCCATATACTGTAGCCGTATTATTTATCGATCAGAACATTTTTCTCTAAATTTGGAGATTTGCCTGTTGCTGTCATATACTGTAGGCGTATTATTTACCGATCAGAACATTTTTTTCGAAATTTGGAGATTTTCCTGTCTCTGTCATACACTGTAGCCGTATTATTTACCGATCAGAACAATATTTTGTTAATTTGGAGATTTGCCAGTTGCGGTCATACACTGTAGCCGTATTATTTACCGAGCAGAACATTTTTTTCTAAATTTGAGATTTCCAGTTACGGTCATACACTGTAGCCGTATTATTTACCGATCAGAACATTTTTATCTAAATTTGAAGATTTGCCAGTTGCTGTCATACACTGTAGCCGTATTATTTACCGATCAGAATTTTTTTTTGTAAATTTACAGATTAGAATATTCTTATCTCAATTTCGAGATTTGTCAGTTGCTTTCATACACTGTATATTATTTACCGATCAGAACATTTTTTTCTAAATTCGGAGCTTTGCCAGTTGAGGTCATACTCGTACACTGTAGCCGTATTATTTACCGATCAGATCTTATTTTCTAAATTTGGAGATTTGCCAGTTGCGGTCATACTCGTACACTGTAGCCATATTATTTACCGATCAAAACGTTTTTTTCTAAATTTGGAGATTTTCCATTTGCTCTCCATATACTGTAGCCGTATTATTTACCGATGAGAACATTTTTTTCTAAATTTAGAGATGTATCAGTTGCCGTCATACAATGTAGCCTTATTATTTACCGATCAGAACATTTTTTTCTAAATTTGAGATTTGCCAGTTACGGTCATACACTGTAGCCGTATTATTTACCGATCAGAATTTTTTTTTTGTAAATTTACAGATTAGAATATTCTTATCTCAATTTCGAGATTTGTCAGTTGCTTTCATACACTGTATATTATTTACCGATCAGAACATTTTTTTCTAAATTCAGAGCTTTGCCAGTTGAGGTCATACTCGTACACTGTAGCCGTATTATTTACTGATTAGAACTTATTTTCTAAATTTGGGGATTTTCCAGTTGCGGTGATACACTGTAGCCATATTATTTACCGATCAGAACGTTTTTTTCTAAATTCGGAGATTTGCCATTTGCTGTCCATATACTGTTCCCGTATTATTTACCGATGAGAACATTTTTTTCCAAATTTGTGATTTGCCAGTTACGGTCATACACTGTAGCCGTATTATTTACCTATCAGAACTTATTTTCTAAATTTGGAGATTTGCCAGTTTCGGACATACACTGTAGCCGTATTATTTACCGATCAGAACATTTTTATCTAAATTTGAAGATTTGCCAGTTGCTGTCATACACTGTAGCCGTATTATTTACCGATCAGAACATTTTTATTCTAAATTTACCGATTAGAATATTCTTATCTCAATTTAGAGATTTGTCAGTTGCTTTCATACACTGTAGCCATATTATTTACAGATCAGAATATTTTTTTCTAAATTCGGAGCTTTGCCAGTTGAGGTCATACTCGTACACTGTAGCCGTATTATTTACCGATCAGAACTTATTTTATAAATTTGGTGATTTTCCAGTTGCGGTCATACACTGTAGCCATATTATTTACCGATCAGAACGTTTTTTTCTAAATTTGGAGATTTGCCTGTTGCTGTCATATACTGTAGGCGTATTATTTACCGATCGGAACATTTTTTTAGAAATTTGGAGATTTTCCTGTCTCTGTCATACACTGTAGCCGTATTATTTACCGATCAGAACATTATTTTGTTAATTTGGAGAT
>JAHDVE020009770.1:0-22790 GCA_022606495.2 Halesus radiatus | reverse complement strand
TCCGAGAAAAGATAAATGTCGCCGACAGGACTCGAACCTGCACCCTTCTGATTGCTGGTCAGATGCTCTACAGTTGAGCTACGTCGGCTTATCACAAACCCGCAAAGTTAATCAATATATACTAGTGTTTCATTCAATAATTACTGTTTTATTATATTTCGCCTGTAAACAACCAACTTTATTAGTATGAGAAAGGCTTGTAACGGCTAAATCCCTCAATAGATGGCGTCGAGACAAATTATGTCTACATTTAAAATGCTTTGACTTGTCAAATATTTATTAATTGATAAACTAAAGTTTTTAAGACAAGATTTTTGTGCATAGCGCAAAGGGTAACAATTATTTTTATAAACAATAATTATTAGCCTTCAACTAAAAACTTTAGTTTATCAATTAATAAAAAAGATTATTATTGAATTTTCACGTGGGAACAAGTTACAATCAAACTTCGTATTAATTTATCAACTTTCTCCATTATATGTAAAAACACCATAACAAAATGTAGTGATTCCTTATTCACCCTTGCCCGATTTTTAAGCCCCGGTTTCGGGGCTACGAGCAAAGAATCTTACCTTTACTTTCTGTAACAGATATCACCATTTTTTCATTATTCACAAATAATTATGTATTACTCCATCACGATGGTTGGTACGTTGGTAGCTTCTTACGAACTTGCATATTTTTAAAGCCTTCCTGTTATTTATAACATTCATTCCAGGTTTTCAATGTTCGAAAGGGGCAATGGATTATGGTAATTTCTGCCTGCCATAATAAATAGGTTATTAATTAATTATTTCCAAATAAATTATTATTATAGAAATAATTAAGTCATCTACCTAACCACCATCTTTTAAAACTGCAATTATTTATCTCTCCGTCATGGGCACAGTAAAGTTTGCCGGTGTTTACATTAAACATTCCCGCAAACGAATTTTAATTTGTATAATTTAATTCTCAACTTTCAGAAATGACTTGAAAAATGTCCTGGAAACGTTTAGGCTTGGAGAACGACATTTTATATTAAGGTTAATAAATTGGTAGACGGTTAAGGGCACCGCCGCCAGGGAACCATTAATTGGTTAACCAACTCCTCTGCCATTATAGGTCAACCGAGATGGTTTGCTACGTTTGGTGAATTAGTAGGGGTACCCGAGTTCAGGGGGTATGGTATCTCTAGGTCTTGGCAGTGGATGCCTCTGCCCACTAACTGCGTAGTGGACCGGATCGGGAGAGGCCGGTTAAGTGAAACCCATTGACCTCTCCAGGCGGATTCTCTCGACCCATCACCTCACACCGCAGCAGGAGGGATAGGTTAATACGTCTGTTACTGCTTGACATACTGACCCCTCAGATGCCTATCCAACCCTTATACTTTTTCCCCGAAACTTTCTCTCCTTCCTTTCCTCAAAAACCCGTCCATACAGCATCCTGAAAGATGACACGGACCCCTAAGAGAAATTATTTTCCTCAAGGCTTCCTATTTGGAGTTAAGGTAAAAAAATACATTATTTTAATATGTATCTATGCCTTACGGGGAGGAATCACAAAAAAATTCCATTTGTTAGAAAAAATATTTTAATGGTTACTGTAGAACCTGTATTATTATTAAAATACTTGACAATTTTTATCACTTCTGTTTTACCAACATATTGTTTTGATACACTTTGAACTCCAAGAGTATTAAAATAGTTTCCGGATTTCATTCCAAACCATTAGCAAAGAAAGAAGAAAGCATTCAAAGCAGCAAGAATAGTTTCTTTTTTTTGGCTACCGACCAATAAAACACCCTCCCTACTAAAGTGAATGCTCTTGAAACCATAGAAAGGTAAGTATTGAGTAACCTTGTATACTTTTCTAGAAGCAAAATGGAAAAGGCGAAAGTAAGACGACTAAATGAAGTGTGACGGCATAGACACTTATTGTCAAAAGGATACATTTCACTGAGAATGCCAAGTCTGTCCTACCAATCTATTGATCCAGGAAGAGATATGCATCCAAAAACTGACATTCAAACTCCATAGACCGCTAGCCAACTTAGTAACGGACAAAGTGAAAATTAGAAGAAGCGAAGGAAGATCACCAAAGCAATGATTATAGACTTGGGGTTATGAGAGATGGTGTAATGAGAGACTGAAATTGGACAAAGATAAAAATCAAAAGAAAGAGAATTATACTTATTAAATTATTAAATTGGTCACTTAATTTTTTTGTACAAATGTTCTCTACAGGAAGAGATTATAAGATGAAGTTGAGTGTTTCAATGATATTAAAAAATCAAGTCCCATAAAGGTCTAGATCATTCACAGTTCTCATACAGTTGAGGAGCAATGGCCTTAAGGCTCTCCAGCAAAAAGGGAATAACGGAAGAGTAAGAAAACAAACTAAATAAATCATGTTACTTTGCTTGATGGAACTTTAACAATTGCTGATCACGTGTTGGTCCTATGGGAAATCGATCGGTGAACGTAAACACTCATGCATACTGGTTAGTACGCAGCTGAGATGGTCATAGTAGATTCATTAGGCAAAAAGTACTAGCAAAACCATCGATTTACTTGTCCTCACCGTTAGTACTCAATCTTTGGGTGACAAACTTTTATGGCGTAACTATGGGCTTAATCGTAGTTTAATCCAAAATGTGGTCAGAACTACTTAGGCTAACATATTGATTTGATTCACATTAAAACTATACCTATATGTTTACCTACTGAGATGTACGTATCAGCATTTTAAAACAGATTTTTAATAAAAAAAAAGAGATCATGAATCTGGATTGATAATACCAATCTCTTCTTAAAAGGAACGGCTGCGCTGCCTATTTCATAAATAACTTAATTTTGGATTTGCGGCCAAAATACCACTCGAAAGTGAATGATATATGTACGCATGAGAAGTATTTTATTTATTTTGTTTTTAATTATGAAGTATCCATGAAAAATAAAACACAATTTTAGAGGCAACTTTTTTGCGGGTTTACTGTATTTAAATTTTTTGTATCATTTTTGCTTTATAAATATAATTACGTAAATAAAAATATAAAAACAAAACATTTAAAAAAAAAACACTTTTTCTTTTCGATATTTTAAATGGTGTCCGGAAAATTTATTTTCCAACATAAATTGGTCGTTTTTAATTTAAGTCGACCATTATGCTTATTATAATATATTTAAAAAAAAAAAATATATATATATATATATATTTTATATTTGATTATATTTTCAAATTAGATGGGATGAAACTTTTTTTTGTATCACCGCTAGCCCCCAAATAATTGTTAAAGGTGCCTCTAAAATCGCGAAAAATCAATTCTTTTAATGAGGTATATTTCATAATACATAACAAAAATAAATAAATTACTTCTAATCCGTACTAGATATTTACTGTACATTTTGACGATAAAAAAGATCATTAGGTTTAGGTGAGTATTTTGGCCTCAAATCCAAAATTAAGATTTGTATGAAACAGGCAGCGCAGCCGTTCCTCTTAAGCTCTATGATATCTAGTATATAGCCTGAAGACAGTTGGATAATAACTTGTTTCTGAAGTAGTCGAGTATTGCACCGATGAGATACATAAAATGATTTCCACGTTTATTAGCTAATAAATGTATTCTGTTCCCGACCCCTTTGTATACGTAGTCCCATGAGCTGCTCGACATCGCATCGGACCGATACTCGGACAACAAACATCGTGTTTGTAAAACGTGTAACATGGAATCACCCATCTACTAACAGCAGTATATGTGTCTCACTCTGCGTGTATCGGAACACGTGTAGCGTAAATCTGTGTTAGGACAGAGCTGTGGACTCGTGATAAAATACCCGTTAAAGGTTACGTTACTATTAGCATTGGGTATTATAATATTTAACTTCTTAGGTCTAATGCACGGTGCACATGAGGCCAGCTTACCATATGGCTTAGCATAAACTAGAACAGTTTAAACGATGCTAGGAAATTTTAAGCCAGTATCATTGTAGTGACACGTCCGCATCCGCCCGTAGGGAAACATGAAAAGCTTACATTGAACAAACAGTTGCTTCGGAAACTGTGTCAAATTGCATTTTACTAATTAATAGAAGATTTGTTAGAAAAACGTATTTGGACCAGACCGTGGATTTTAAGAAAGAAGGAAAGTGGATCTGCGTGATTTGTCAACTTTTAACAACCCTTGATAATAAGTTGCTCTTAAATTTAAATTTTCTTTTTAATATCTCTAGTGGTTATTATTATGCCGATTCGGCACAAATGTTTTGTAATTCTGAATCGCGCATAGACTTATCTTTATAAAATGGAATACTTGAGTTCCACGGACATTCATTATCACAATACAATTGCATTCACGTTTAACTAATCTGATAAATAAGAATAAGATTGTTTAAACCATTGTTTTTAACATATAAATATCTACATGTTTCAGAAGTAAATCTGTCCTCATCAGGATAAACAATATACTGAAAATATTAAATGTACAAATTACAAACATAAACAAAAAATTTCCAAATAAGTGGTGAAAGTAGAGAATTATAGAACCGATAAAAATATATTTGAACATATTACATGAAGGGAGGGGTGTGCAAATACAGAGTTTTGCTGCATGTTATCCACTCTGTCCACTCCGGATAATAAATAATGTGTTAGTATTTTTTTTAGTAGACTGATAGCATTTCAATAAAGTTTCATAATATGCGGTGGCAATTTATTTATTTATTTATACACACACAATACATTTTCTTGCAAATTATAAGATTGATACTTTAAATGGATTATTTCTATAGCGCCGTTTTCGTGAGAAAATCACCTCAAAAGCGCTCACCGCAAGAGCGATATATTACAATTTACATTGTTAAAGTAACTATCATGTACGTACAATATATTATAAATTTTATCTGGGGTGAGAATGCTTCTTAAGTAATGGAATATATGTGTGGCTAAAAATAATTATAGTAAAGAAAGTGTGTGAAGAGACGGTTTGGCGACGTGTAAATAAGTTATCAAAGCAAGAATTGTAATTGACTATGAATAAAAGTTTAAGAAAAACAAAGGCGTAGTTTCAAAGTAATTTATATCACGCTAAGAAAATTTTATAAATCTGTTTTGTATGTTGGTAAAAAATCATGAAAAATGTCTTAGTTTATTAATTTTCATAGTGGGTTTTTTTTGTGATCGCGCGAGTAATAGCACACACAAGGTAAGAAAAGAAGTATTTGGGGCAATCGCATTTGGTCGAATATAAAGATAAATCTGCGTAATGTCATATTCCTGGTATACTTGCATTTGAGATTATAAAGCCCCTCTCCCGATGTGATTTTTTTTAATGGAAATCTACTGTATTAAATGAAATCCTGTGTCGGACGTCTTGCCGCCCTTTTAATTTATTAATGTATTTTATTGTGTTTAGAATTAAGTAATTGTATACATTATCAGCACTTGTACGGGGCCGGAACTCTCCGCAGATCGGGATCAGCTGCCCCTACAGTTCGCCTGTGTGACACAAATTCCTAGCACGGGAAATCCCAGTGAGGATATCATTATTTTTTATTTGTTATTTAAAAAAAAGATAATAAAACATATTTATTATCATAGTATTAATTGATGTTGAATTATGTACAATGGATGGATTGACTTCAATTTTATTTAAAAACAACATAATAAAATTGCTTTGTAGTCGTATTATGTACAGATCGAATGTGGAATGATGTAAAATATCTCATTAAAAGGGGGATTTCGAAGAGGCGTGAATAAAATAAAAATAAATATAGATAAATTTAAAAAAAAATATCTTTGTATACACCAGTTTTTAAAAATATCTTTTTTTACTTTGTGGCTTTCCATAATTATAATATAAATACATAGTATCAATCCACTAAAATGAAGTGTTTTTAAACCAATATGTTTGTTTATATTATAATTTTTATTTATTTTATTATTTTTATTATAAAACTTAGCTATTCCAATAATTTTTACAATAACAAAAAAAGAGTATTCATGCAAAGCTTGTTCTACTATGGAAAGAAAATTTTTAAACATAATATTATCTAAAGACTCGTTCAACTGCACAAGTTTCGATGCCATTCTATTATTTATTTCGTGGAATATCAGTTTGATTGAATATACAATCATTAAATGATGAAGAAAAAGGATTTTAATACGAGCAGCCGTTTCGTTGTTATTAAAAGGTACCTTTATGTGAAGTTTATCTGTACATTTTTCTGTACATTTTTCATTAGTGACTTGCTCGAAAATCTTTCCAGTTCAATAGTCAATCCAATATACGTAAGTATTAAAACTGATCAAAGTTAACGTTTACTTACCTAGCTGACTTCTATCTATTTGATACTAATCGAGCGAGCTTACATTTTAAACACTTTGTTGTTGAAGAAAGTTGAAATCGAATAGTCAACAATGGACGTTTTAATAAATTCTGAAAATTACAAATTGTCAAGAAACAGCGAAGAAATAGCACTAACTACATAAGTCAAATTATTGCTTGGAATGGCATTTTCAAATCATTGTAATGGAAACTCACTGTGCATAAGGGGGATCCATGCAACTCGTTCTTACTAGAAATATAGCGTTTCAAAATGTTAGGTAAAACACAATGTTTACCGAAAGGCATCATTAGCAGAGGTTCCATCACGAGGTCAAGCGGCGGAAGTTTAATAGGTATTTTGTACGGTTTTTTGTATTGGATTTTAAATTAATCATAGTAAAATGAAATGGAAAAATATCAAGCCCAAGTTCGTAACAAAGAATTATATGAATATTGTGTTAATCAAAATGTTGGTAAGATGTTGCTTTCGTTTACTCAATAATGTGATGAAGAATCTGCAGGCTAAAGGAGCAAATCAATTAATCTACCTTTAATTTCAGTGAAAAAATAATATCACCAAATTGTTAAACAAGAACAGACTTTGACAATAATGCCCATACAAATTTAAAATTGTAATAATATTATTTTTTAACGGAAATTAAGAGTTTGTTTGTACCCAGCATATTCCTTATTCTATTAGTGAGTTAATGAGAGCAATATTTCAGCAAAATATTGATTAATACAATATCTATACCATGGGAATAATAATTATCTATTCCGTTACCATGAAACTAGGCTGATTAAATTAATGAAACACTTTGGTCGCTTAAATGAGCCTTTATCAGCTTTAAACTATATATTTTCCAAAAATATATAATATAACCTATTGAAAATACGACAAATTTAATCGTACTCATTCAAAGTTAATTACTTTCTTTATTTGAAAGTAGAATTGGAACATGGTAAAAACACTTTTCAATCTAAATAATTTATTTAAAATATATGCAAGTTTGGCAGTTGTATTTAACTCACTAAATAAAGTAAAGTAATAAATTTGCCTGTTAACATATAACTATTCAATAATAATATGTTATAATTAAAAACATACATCTAAATTGTGGGACACGCAAAAACCCAATTTCCAAACTTTGACAAAAATACCAAACATCAAAATAGGAACTTGAGTTCAGATACATAACGAGTACATAATATATTAATTCAATTAAGCTTTGAAATTTAAAGAACCTTTATTTAATTCTACGCTAAGATGTATTATAAACTTTCTAAAAGCCTTCCATCTAGCTTCATGAGCTATAACACATTTTTTTGCTACCACGATGTTCTTATAACAACACTGTTTCTTATAGAAACAATGTTTCTTGGAAGAACAATATTTATAATGCAACAATATTTCTTACAGCAAAAATGTGCAAAAACCTTGGAATAATGTGCAAAAGGCAAAACATTTTGTACATTCTTTTCTGTTACTACATGAGTAGGTAGGTATATCAAAATATTCCTTATTTGTAAACGCTTTTCGATAAAGCAGTGGTACACAACCCGCGGCCCACTTGGGTAAATAAAATAAATTAAAATCAACAGCAATATTTTTTCGTTTTACCTTGAACTTTTTTCTCAAAAAAAATTTCTCCAGTGGCTTTTTCTTTGGGAGTGATATAATTGATATTTTCAATAGGTTCCATTGCATAGGGATAGACACTAATATATTTTTTTTAACATAGAAGTAAGTGAAGCTAGTTTTGATATTTCTTATTTAAGAGGAACGACAAAGAAGAAAACAAAAATAAATAAAATACTTCTCATACGTACTGTATATTTAATAAATATTATTTTCAGTTTGGGTGGGTATTTTGGCCTCAAATCCAAAATAAAGTTAAGCATGAAACAGGCAGCGCAGCGGTTCCTCTTAATAGCAATCGTTAGATTTTCCGGGTTTTATGATAAAAATATTTTACGCTTTCTGTTTTACAAAATTCGAATGGTATCGCCATAAACTTGTCTGACTTCGATATTTTGAATCAGCCGCCAAAATTTTAAGTTTTACATAGTCTTCTAACTTTTAATGGATAAATGAAGATGGATTGCGTTCTGCGTTTTCTTTATTGCATGGTTACCGTTCTGGAAAGTACAAAAATGTTACGGATCAAAACATTGTTTTTTTTTTAAAATAAAATTTGATATGTGATCTGAAGATTTAGTATTAAGTCGTTAACATATTTAAAAATGATAAATTATGCTTGGATTAAAAGGTTGTACATCACTACGCTAATTGAAGATCATAACTGACTGACAAAGGAATAAAAAAAAAAAAAAAAAAAAAACAATGCGGAAAACGTTGGTGTAAAAGAATTTGCGGCGGTATGGGGAAGTAATTTCGACCATTATTTGTATACATTCAAATGCTCTGGTATAAATAAAATGATTATATTTGAACAGGGGCCACTCCTTTTCTAGAGCCTTACCGCATACTTTCCCACTTGTCTTATGGTCCATCATTAATTTCATGCAACGTACATGGATTTGTCCGGTCTATATATATATATAAATTATTTTTTGTCGGTGTGTCCTCGATTATCTCAAAAATTACTCTACCGATTTCGCTGAAAATTCGCAGTTTGTTCTCATTAGTGCCAAAAGGGTTTAGAGATTAGGTTGAATGAAATCCAACATGTAAAACTGTTGCTATAACGTTTTAAAATTAGTATAAAAAACATTAAACTCGCCATGTTGTATTGAGGTTAGCCCATAGACATACCACTCTGGTTAGTCACAGATTACATAAACAAAAGAAGAAGGTTCGTTTGGGTAGAATATTGTCTAAATTGAAAATACAAGTGCGTACCTACTTACGAACTTTATTATTTAGATGTGTTATGAAAAAATAAATGTTTGGAATAATTATTTTTTTCAAATTAATGTTTCTTTATTTAGAGATAGTAATAGTAGTCACAGGGCATTTATTTCGCTGAATTAATTATGGCACCCAAACGACAAGCAAGAATTCATAACTTTATTAAAAAAAAAAATTAAAATCCCGAGCAAGGCCGGGTACACATCAGCTGGTTTATAATAAAATAGCGTTATATATCTGACCTTACAAAAAAATTCTTCACACGTCGAACTTCTAGATTGCTTTTACAAAAAAATAAGACATGCCTAAAAGACATTGTAATATTGATTTTCTTTTACGTCAATATCTATGAGAAAAGGTCGTGGTGATCAAGATATTTTCCTCAAAGAAAGTTAGGTGAGTTTGATTTGATTATCACGCATAAATGTGCCAAGTGCCTCGAGCAACTGAGACTATGTAGCCTTAATAAACCTTCTGATCTCAACACCGGACTGCCCTAGTGGGATGAGTGGCTTATGCTATGCTTTTGTTTTGTTAATTCTCAAATTAAAACATAAAATGAATAAAAGGGAAGTGATTAGGCGAAAGGAAATGGATATGAAAAAAAATAAATTTAAAGTATCAAAAGGTTGTCCCGGTTGCTAAGTAATTCTTACTATATTTTTAATAAAGATACAGTGTTTTAAGTTCTATACCGTAATTATAAAGGCAAAAAAATAGATTATTTAAAAGCACTTGAAATTAGAAAATAAATAAATATTAATTCAGATATATAGAATAACCAAGCAAATTTACCGTACAATCCTCTTTTACATATTTTTCAGTGAATCGCCTTGTTCCTCCAGAAAACCCTCTAATTACCCCTACAACTATGGTCGGCTCCCACTGCAAAACCTAAATATTCATGTATGTCTGTCATTATTTTGATTTTTTGTTTAGTCTAAATATCCTGATGAAGGAAGGGTGCTTCCGAAACCGGTCTATTATTATATTAAAATGAAGTGGTTCAAAACAAATTTATGTTTTTATATTATAACTGAGTTATTAATGAACAGAATTGCGAAATTGGAAAACATTTTTGCTGTAAACGAACAAGAAGAAAATACTCATATTTTTCCAGTATCTATCCGAACGTAATCATTATTCACGTAAAAAAGTTACGATCAAAGGGCATTATTTCATACTTAACGTGTTGAACAAGGGTTCTTACTTCCAGAAGACTCATAAATTTGTTTCGAAATGTACCGAAATGCAGATCATTTTCGGTCGAGTTGTGTAAATGCTGCACTGAATTCACAATCATTATTCATTATTTACTTATGCATCGGTTAAACAAATGTACTTAATGTATTGAAATCATTTTTCAGTTAATCTGACATAAATAATATAATCACCGACAAAAATCCCACAACAAATATTGACGTTTCAAATGGCTTCCCTAAAGAAGCTTGACAAGGTGGAAAAATACCTGAATTTTCCCAGTATCTGTTACTAATACTGACCTCTTAAATAAATTGGAGGGGTGCTCTGCAAATGCACAATAAACAAAGAGACGACAGACTAACGGACTGACTGAATAAAATAATACAAGGTTTTCGTTTGGTAAACTAACGTCGACATCCCTGGGAACTGCGTTTCTGAATGTTGGCAAATTCGTGAACATTTTCTGTTGTGTTGAAGTGAAGTTTGGCCTACTGATTGTACAAAGGTTTTTTTTATATCAATTTGCAACAGAGAATTGGTTCATATCCATCTACCTAAAATTTACATACATTTTTTTTCTTTTTTTTTCCCACACGAAGACAGTCATTTGTAATAAATTGCTATTTTTATTTACTTTTTGTTGCCGCAAAAGAGTCCCAACAGGAATATGTTGTGCAGTTGAGGGGAGGGAGCGATGGGGGAAGAACATGGGGAAGCGGTGGGGTGGGAAGTACCTACAATTACAAACACCTAGCAACTTAGACTACTGTCGCGACAATGAGCGTAAAAGTACAAATAACTAAAAATCTTATTAATTAAATAATTTTAATTTTCTTTGTATTCACCACTTTATTAATATACACATATCTACATATTTCGAAAGCGATGCATTCTTCATCAGGAATATAGAGAATACTAAAAAATAATAATTTCAAGTACAGACAAATGAAAATTGAATAGTCTTTACTTTACAATATTATTTTGTAGTATTGTATATATTCCTGATGAAGAAAGCATCGCTTTCGAAACATGTGGATATGTGCATATTAATAAAGTGGTGAATTAAAAGAAAATTTTAATTAATTTATTAATAATGACGCCACTAAGTGAATAAAAATCTTTTGAGGAAATTATAAATCTTATTATTAATTTAATACACAAAGTAATAATTATTCATTTAATACAAAAAAATATTATTATTAATTTAATAAATATGACCCTAAAAAGTTATTATAAATCATTTGAAGAAAAAATGTTTGTGCACTAAAGCGGGAGATGCAAAATTTTTCAACTGTGAGGAATTTGTTGGTTAATGCAATTGCTTTCTGCTCTCAACTTTACTTTAATGAGGAGCTTCGAAGTCTTAAAAAAACAATGAATCTATCAAAAAACCATGACACAACACCATATTTATAATTGTTTGTTTCATATTTTACAATATTTCAATAGGAAAATGATAATGTTGCCATAAAACTCTTAGTATTATTTATGAAATTTCGTCGAATTTATTTTCGTCCTAAGTGCTGAAGGCTTTTCTATTCTAAAAACGTCTTTTTTTTATTCCCTAGCCACGGGTGGTGCCGGCCAGCAGTACGTGAAATTGACAGCCCGAAAAACGACGCAAACAAAGATATCAATTTACCGAAAGAGTAGTTACTGAATAGGTTCCTGAGCATCGTTTTTTCATGGAATTTTTTCCCAGTTGTTTTAATGGGAAATTCGACAAATCGTACATTCTAGGAATTACGGAAAAATAACTTGTTTTTCTAACATTTTTCCATTTAAATAGAATGATTTTCTTGTGGTGAAATAATAATAATAAAAAAAATAAAAAATTTCTTCCACACACTGTTTTGCTTTCAAGAAAAAAAGATTTATGACAATAAATTAGTGTGATCCCTGAGGCGTATTTGTGAAAAATATACTAACTACCGTCTTACGAATAGGGGGATTTGAAAATAATGCAAGGTGTTACAGAAATTCACTGTACTATATTCTTGCGCGGATAAAACGACTCCGTGATAAGTACAGAAATATTTTTAAATATAATTTTTATTTTTCTTGCACGGCAATGTTCCCCTCATCCTTTCACTTCCCTTCAACGATCCAACTCCAATACCCGCTTCCCCCTCATTCCAGGTGTGGGTATTATTGGTAATCGTATATTGTTGTTGGGCTCATAAAGCTGAGTGATTCGTAACTGAACCTTATCAATAATACTCAATAATATTGTTTTTTTTCTGTAGTTCTCAATTCGAAATACATTTTTTTCCTAATAGCACCAAACAGTACATATCAAACACATATACATAATTGTTTAATGTATAATTTTTTTTCTCATCTCTCCATAAGTATTTAACTATTATACTATAGTCAAATTATCTGGTATACGTAAACGTTTACCCTATACTTTTTTTTCTTATCTCTTTGAACTATTATTCTATATTAATTATTATACTATACTCAAATTATCTGGTTTGCACAATTGTTTTTTTTTCGTATACTATTCTTAATTATTACACTTTTTCTAGATATATTATATTATCATAAAATTATCAATACTAGCCGTATTTTCGTTCTATTTTAATATAATGGCACTTAATATGAACTAAACTTGTCAATTTGACTGTCCCAAAACCTGATTTGTTCCTAGTTGGGCAGTGAAAGCTTACTTTTTGTTGTTAAATAATGTGTCTTTCAAATAATGAAATATTATTATTATTATTTATTCATACATATTATCATTATACTCGGCATTTTGTTCTTATATTAACTTCTTACTTATTTTTATTTTTTTCATTTTTTTTAAGATTCACTGTTTAGTTTTTATACCAAACTTCTATTATTATCTATACTCATTTATAATTTGTATCTTTTTATTCATCACATTTTTGTGACAAATAAATAAATGAGCGTAATGAGTGTAATTGAAATAGGGTGAAGAAATAATAAAATAAGAATTGCAGGTGGATGGAAGAAATAATCAGAGAATCAATTAATGTAAAATCTTTTGATAGAAAACAGTCACTTTGTGGTTAGACATATTTAATGAAAATAAAACAATAACTTTGTTTATAACCACGAGAACCAGGGTACAAAAATTAAAAGTTTAATTTTAGTTTTAAGGTCGGTCGTAATAAAATTAAATAAAAATCTCGTCGTTATAAACAAAGTTATTGTTTTATTTTCATTAATGTAAAATCATCTAATCAAGTCAATTGAAAACTAGCGGTGGGTCATAAACGTGGTTATAAACAAAGTTATTGTTTTATTTTCATTAATGTAAAATCATCTAATCAAGGCATGTATGTCAATGTTAAGCGAAACCGGTCGGTCGTAATAAAATTCTCATGGTTATAAACAAAGTTACTGTTTTATTTTCATTAATGTAAAATCATCCAATCAAGTCAATCGCAAACTAGCGATGAGTCATAAACGTGGTTATAAACAAAGTTATTGTTTTATTTTCATTAATGTAAAATCATCTAATCAAGTCATGTATGTCAATGTTAAGCGAAACCGGTCGGTCGTAATAAAATTCTCGTGGTTATAAACAAAGTTACTGTTTTATTTTCATTAATGTAAAATCATCTAATCAAGTCAATCGGAAACTAGCGATGGGTCATAAACGTGGTTATAAAGAAAGTTATTGTTTTATTTTCATTAATGTAAAATCATCTAATCAAGTCATGTATGTCAATGTTAAGCGAAACCGGTCGGTCGTAATAAAATTCTCGTGGTTATAAACAAAGTTACTGTTTTATTTTCAATAATGTAAAATCATCCAATCAAGTCAATCGGAAACTAGCGATGGGTCATAAACGTGGTTATAAACAAAGTTATTGTTTTATTTTCATTAATGTAAAATCATCTAATCAAGTCATGTATGTCAATGTTAAGCGAAACCGGTCGGTCGTAATAAAATTCTCGTGGTTATAAACAAAGTTACTGTTTTATTTTCATTAATGTAAAATCATCTAATCAAGTCAATCGAAAACTAGCGATGGGTCATTTCCATAGTCAGACTACTGGAAACAAATATTACCTTCTCCCCGAAGAAAACATAATACGATAGTTTAGACATGTAGAGTGGATGGACGGAGAAAGTAGTATCAGGAGAATTTTTTTCTACAACCCGGATTAAAGAACAAGTTGGGATGTTCCAGCAAGCAGTGGCATGCACCCCATAAAGGCTGAAAAGCTGTGCGTACTTTTTTTTCCAGATTTCAGGAAAAAAAATCATGAAATTTCACAACGTTCTTATTTCGTGATCGTTCTACCGTAAGAAATTGTTTCTACTTATATAGATGTAAATTGCCCTGAGCGCCTTATCCTTCGTGCTTTATGATGTGATGAATTACGAAAATCAACACCTAAAAAGCAAGACGTACCCTCGGTCAAGGAACAATGCACGCCACTGCCAGCAAGGCATGGAAGGTTTGAATCGAGACACTTTAAAATAATTTTTCTAACGAGCTAAAATCGAAGAAATTTTATAAGCGAAAGACAGTATCTCCCTTCTTAATATTTTTATAATGTAATATCTCCATTTCTTTTTAATATACCATTAAAATCTTTTAAGATAGGGTAGTATTAAATAGTTCTCATTTATGAAAATAAATATACGTTGATAGTCAGATTTTTCCGAAAACCCTTGATAACAAATAGTCCAAAAAATTCTTTAATAGTATTATTACGCCAAGCTAAACTTTCATATTCTAGGTTTCCCAACCAAGGACCAATTTAAACTTCTGCTTTGATGGTAAACTTCATAAGATCATGTAGCCACTAGTTAGATTATGAAAGTATGGTTAAATATTAAACAAACACTGGCTAGGGGACTTAACTCGAACAATGCTGAAGTTACTTAACCATTAATAAGATAGATTCTGGCTGATTGTGAAGCAAAATTTGAGATTAGATATTTATTTCATAACCGGCGTAACACAATTATTATTAAAACAAAATTATCCGGAGGTGACATTCAAATTGAAATACGGTTTTTTTAATCATGCACCTTTTCGTATGTTTACAGTGAACGCGTCAGAATGGTCGCTACCATGTGATAATTACCCAGAGTTAGTTGATGGATCAATATATATATAAGTGTTATTTCTCAACTATATATATTTAAGCTTTTTTTTAATTATAAAAACCTTCAAATTACGCTCATTAACATACTTTTTTTTTGACGGCCATCGTGGTCGAGATTTGTGCTGTTTCACAATTAATTAATTTAAAAATAATATATAGTATATGTGCGCACGTTCCAGAGTGGAAGATACTCTCAGTATCGCCCTGGTGAAATACTCACCATTCAGAATTGAAACGTTGCTTGAAATGACTTTTAGCTGTGTTTGGTAACCAGATCTGAATAGCCAGGTATTTCCCCACCATTCTCTTTATCTTCTCCTTCCGCTCCCCAATACCTTCAGCCTCACTACATTCCTCAATTGGGATGCCATAGTCTCACTGGCTCCAGAAGGTTGGTAGCAGTTGGGACTCTTGTGCGGTATTCATATAAAAATATGTATATATATATATTTTTTTTAATGAATTTTATTTATCGTATTAAAAAAATTATCAAAAAGCTCTAAAAATCCTTCGAAAATTACCTTCTTTCAGAAAATGCAACAAAATCTTGAGTTTTCCCTTTGGTCCTCTGTTATTATGAGACATTTATCATAAGTTAACATTATACACTTACAAATAATAATAAAAAAGTATTTTCTAACATTTTGTTCAACGTTCTTACTAATCAATACCAGGACGTTCTCAAGTATATGGCGCCAACTGCGTGTACCTAAATTTTACATTAACAAAACAAAAAAATTGTTAAAAGAAACAATTTCTTTGTTCCTATTTCAAAGAGTAGATCAAATTCAGGTAGAATCTAGCAGTCAATATAGAAAGATGGCAACCAAAAATATATGAGAATTAATTGAATATGATATTAACGGTACTTAAATTGAATTATGATATCGATAAAAATGACGGAGAGCAAGAAGGTGGAATTAGCTCAATTGGGAAGACCGCTGCTCCCGTATAGGTCAATAGTCCCAGATGCAACCATTAACTTTCTGTTCTCCTTGTCTTTTCTATTTCATATTTCATTTGAGATTTGTTAATATTATCTTCATAGATTATATGCTTCAATAAGTTATTTCAATTAAAAAAATAATACATTATACTCGTATCTGTAAGGATTGCATTCCAGCAGAGGAAAGCGTTACTGATACATCCTCTCTGCCTGCCCTTTTACTGAAACACCATGGCGGTTGTATTAATTACGAATTAAATTGATTACGAATAACATAACTATTTTTTACTGTAATAAATGTACAAAATTCATACACTTATGTCAATATAATAAAATCTGAAGCATTATATAGTATTAAGCGCCTTTGAGGTGATTTTCTCACGAAAACGGCGCTATAAAAATAATCCATTTATTATTATTATTATTATACCCATTTACAGCTGTGGAAATCTAGTACCAAAGTTGTGTTATTGGAGCGAAATTAAATTCACTCGTAAATACGTTGAGGACCTACACAAGCGCACCCCTTGACTAGCACCAGGCGCCCACGATTCCACGATACTGGCTATATAAATTATTCAGCGACGGGTCACTGCAGCGGTGAATGAATTTAATGAAAAAACTTTGCAACGCCCCGATTTCATTCGTAACTACTGTAGTCAGTAACTACAAACTACAATGCACTGAAAAGCCATGAACAAAGCATGGACTAGACTTATTGTAGGGTATGAAAATATATTTTTAATTCGTTTTCTGATAAAAAGGCAAACTCTGGTTACAGTTCATTGTTTTTTGTCGTAACACTGTACAGTGGAAGATGATACAATTACTAGATTTAATAACACGATTTATAAGCACAATTTTTACCTGCAAAACTTTATTATTTAGTGAGATTGCAATCAATTCCATATTATAAAATTTGTGTTTTATATCTTGTACTATTTGATGTGTACCCGGCCTTGCTCGGGTGGAATAATTTATTTGACAGCGAAAGTAACTATCTACAAATAAAGAAACAATCATTTGAATATTTTATTTCATTGCAAATGTTTATTTTTTCAAAATATATCTAAATCATAATGTAGGTACCTACTGGTGTTTTCCATTTTGAAAATATTCTACCCAAAAAAACCTTCTTCTTTTAAATATGCAATCTGTGGCTAACCAGACTATGGGCTAACCTAAATAAAACATGGTGGGTTTAATGTTTTTCATACTAATTTTAAAACGTTATAGCAACAGTTTTACATATTGGATTTCATTCAAACTACTTTCTAAACCTTCCCGGTATTAATAAAAATATACTGTCCTATTTTCAGCGAAACCGGTAGTGTAATTTTCGATAACATCGAGGACAAACAAACAAACTTA
Organism: Halesus radiatus; assembly: GCA_022606495.2. Classification (NCBI taxonomy): domain Eukaryota; kingdom Metazoa; phylum Arthropoda; class Insecta; order Trichoptera; family Limnephilidae; genus Halesus; species Halesus radiatus. The sequence continues at coordinate 4,994 of JAHDVE020009770.1, read as the reverse complement.
CATTGATTTATATATATATATAGAAGTGGATATGTCTTAAATTGTTTGAAATTGTGTGAAAGTTTAATGGTCTGGCATGGACAATAATTTCTTTGAGTGTCCTACCATTGACAAATTTTCAAACTTTTTGCATGAATTATTAAAACTTAAAACTGAACTCCCTACCAGTATTCCCTGCCTTCTAAATCTCAACACTCCTCAAATTTACAATTTATTTCCAAAATATATTTATAAAATTGGCATTAAAATTTAAGTCATTGGGGATTAAAAATACATAAATTAAAGCTGTAACTTTTTGTACTTCAATTATATTTGCGCATATATGATATCCTATTAATAAGTAATCAAATTTAAGAACAATCTGTACTATTAAAAATTAACTTATTAAACATGGCCAAGATCGCCCTTAATGGATGAAAGCAATAAAATAAAATAAAATTAGTAGTAGTATTTTTGCCCAAAAGATGTATTTGTGTCATGCATTTTTAGTTGATGTGAATATATATATGTATATACACATCAACTAAAAATGAATAAATATATATATATATATATATATGATCATTTCTTCCCGTAGTATGTTGATCTAGTAAGATTTTAATGACCTTTGTTGATCCACTTTTAACACCGTTTATCTGGGCTCCGATCGAATACATCTGTACGAGGTGATTATGTATATATATATATGTGTGTGTATTAGTATTAATATTGTTCTAGCATTGCGAGTAGTGTGTGAGGTGTTGAATATGTTTATATTATTATAAAGAAACTTAGTATATGTATTAAATATACTCGTACATATAAATGGAAGATGCTCTGAAGAACTAGCGTCATTGATCCTTTCGGCACCGGAGCATAGTACACAGTTGTATAATCAATATTTGTAGAGTTAACATATGTCGTTTCTATCACTCGTTCTTGTGTTCAACAACCAGGCTGTTTAACAACTCGCATGTTGTAGGAGTGTGTCTCCTCCCTCCTACAACATGGGTCTCTTCAAAAATCCAAGTTCACTTTTTCCTCTCCTCAAAAGACCCTTCACACTGCATCCTTAAATATAATATATATATCCTGTGTTAAATTAATGTCTGAATTAATTGACGGCCTTCATGGTCGAGGTGTAAGGCTCTCGACTACGAATCCGCGGTTTCAAATCCGGCGTGCGCAAGTAAATTTTCTTTAATTAATTTGTGATGTTTCACAATTAATTAAATTTAAAATAATGTATAGTAAATTTGCGCACGTTCCAGAGTGGAAGATACTCTCAGTATCGCCCTGGTGAAAGACCACCATTCAGAATTGAAACGTTGGTTGAAATGGCTTTTAGCCGTGTTTGGTGACCAGATCTGAATAGCCAGGTATTTCCCCACCTTCCTCTTCCTCTTCTCGTTCCCCTCCCCAATACCTTCAGCCTCACAACATTCCCCAATCCGGGATGCCATAGTCTCACTGGCTCCAGACGGTTGGGAGCAGTTGAGACTCTTGTGCGGTATTCATGTAAAAAAAATATGTACAAACAAAAATTTATTAAACGTATTTTTTTCGATTGTCAATTGACGATGGTACATTTAAAACATTTATAAAACTTTAATATAATGATGATAAGAAATAATTTCAATTAAGCAAAAAACAATGTCAGTACCTTTCATTCATTAATGAGAATAACACAATAACAACGAAGAGTAAACATGTCATTATTTCCATTATAAATGATAAATTATATCAGTGGACGCAGTTGGACGATTATTTTAACCTTTGTGATCATTAAAATAAACCTAATCGATGTGGCATTGATCGTGTTCAGTGACTGGATATAAAGACTTCTTCCCATCCTCACTCTGTTTAGTCTAGCAAAATATTTCAATAGTTAGGATCGCCATAGTCCCACATGGTCCTGGCAATTGGGACAATAAGCCCGCTGAACGAAGGAAACTTGATAGGGGGGCTGGTGAAAGATCGGTCGGGAAACCGTGATGAGTGGAGGAGTTTCTCAAAAGCAGCAAGGATAATTATGATGATGTAATATATTCTCTCTTGGTCTTTTCTTCACAGGACAGCATGTCGTCGCTGCATATATAATATAGCTTATGTGCCGTTTCCTACATTTTGAGGTGATCGAGACTAGACTAGATTTGAAAAAATATTTTTTATAATTATTAGGCAAGCTTTCCATCTTAACAAATCTATTCTTTTTAGTAAATCTAGTCTTTGCAATAATTTTTTAAAGCAGTTATTTTCGATAATCTCAGAATCTACGAAACGGCATATAAGCTATTTTATATATGCAGCGACGATGTAGAGTTTAAAAAGAATGATAGTAATAATTAGAATTTAATCACTGAAGAAGATAATATTAACTTAACCTAAATGAAACGTGAAACCGAAAAAAATAATGAAAAAAAATATATCAGTCGCATCTTGTACTCGAACCCAGGACCTCTGTCTTTCCGGGACAACAGCTTTAGCAACTTAGCTAATGAGACCAGATCCATTTATGTCATCTTCATCCATATCATATCTCAAATTCAAGACTTTGTCAATATTATCCTCCATTCTTAATTAGGTAGAAAGGCAAGTAGCAGTAGGGTAAAACTTTTTTTTTAAACCACCGTTAGCCCCCAAATAATTGTTATAAGGTGCCTCTAAAATCGCAAAAACTTTATTCCTTTAATGGCCTATATTTCATAATGTAAAACAAAAATAAATAAATTACTTCTAATCTGTACTAGAAATGTACTACACTTTTTGATGAATAAAAAGATTATTAGATTTATGTGAGTATTTTGGCCTCAAATCCAAAATTAAGTTTTGTATGAAACAGTATGATATGAACTAACAATATGAACTGAACTTGTCAATTTGACTGTCCTAAAGCGGGATTTGTTCCTAGTTGGACAGTCAAAGCTTTCTTAAATTTTGTTGTTAAAAATAATGTGTGTTTCAAATTTAAAAATATTGATATTATTATTACTAATAAACCTCTAACAGAAATCGTGTAATTTGATTTTAAAAGACATCCACGAAAACGTAAATGTACGATAACGACCCGCACCGCCCGAGTTAGTAATTTTATTATGAAATGGCATTGTCTACTTATATTTTATCAAACAAAAAAATATTACTATTAAATCATATTCACATTGATAATAATAATAATATTCGGATTACTTGTATAGTACCATTTTGTAACTCACTAATTATATAATAAGTCCATTTTTTCATGCACCGTTGCAAATGCGTCGAGTTTCAGCTTCTTCCACAGTCCGCAACATTGCAGATAACTAAATGTGTAAAAAAAATTAATATCTATTGAAAATTTCGTAAGCTTTTAAATGTCATTTTATAAATATTCTCCGGGCTTAAAAATGAACAGTAAAATTATAAATATTTCAAATAAATAGCGACTCTTCTGTTGCCACCAATATTCTAATAAATGTAATATTAATAGAAAAGATATATTTTTTATTTTTTCTATTTTTTATTTTTCTTATGTGATTTTAAAATTATGTATTTGTATAAAAAAGCTCTATTAGCGTTTAAAAAATAAATAAATACTATAATGTGTTTTGCACCTGTGTGACTATTATAAGTAACTAAATATGTAAAAGCCCATATAGGGCGTATATAATATAATAATAATAATAATAAATAAAAGAATGATAAAATAGCAACTGTAATAATTATGTCTTCTCCAAGCTTCAGTTATCGAATAAAACTGTGTTTATTTAAAACGACCTGTCAGGTAAACATGTTTTTTCTGTATATTATGTTTGCACGTAATTATATAGAGAATATGAAGTTTATTTGTACAGCGCCCTTGAGGTGATTTTTCACAATAAAGGCGCTTTACAAATTATCCCAATATTATTATTCCTAATATTCTTGAGAAAATCACCTGGACATTACTTATAATGAACATTTCAATCAATATTGATAAGCCTTAACCAACACAAAATTTCAACATTGAAAAAATCTTTGTTTTTTGTAGTATTCGTTCAAATTATAGTAAATATTTTTTATTGTAGTTCTAGTTAGTACGGTTAGTAGCCGAGTGGTAAATATGTCGGGTTCTCACTCTACGTCACGGGTTCAATTCTCTGCTTGGAAGTCTTCCATTAATACACAAGCAATAATATCCGTTTCTTAAATCAAATTTTGTTAGGTTATTCGTAACCCGGTAATGATTATCACTCTTTTAAAAGGAAAATTATTCGAGGTAAACGGAATTCCATTTAATTTTTTCATTTTCTTCGATTTCTAAGAACTGTGAATATCGTATTCATTTAATTCCCATGTCTACATATATAAAAATCAATGTAAGTTTGTTTGTTTGTTTGTCCTCGATATAAAATCACTAGACCGGTTTCGCTGAAAATAGCACAGTTTATTTTTATTAGTGCCGGGAAGGTTTAGAAAGTAGTTTGAATGAAATTCAATATGTAAAACTGTTGCTATAACGTTTTAAAATTAGTGTGAAAAACATTGAAAAACACAGATTGCATATTCAGAAGAAGAAGGTTTTTTTGGGGAGAATATTTTCAAAATGGAGAACACGAGTAGGTACCTACTTAAGAACATTATAATTTAGATATATTTTGAAAAAATAACGTTTGTAATGAAATAAACTAATCAAATGAATGTTTATTTATTTGGAGATACTTACTTTCGCTGTAAAATCAATTATGGCACCCTAATGACAAGCAAGAATTCACAACTTCATAACTTAATTCCGAAAAAAAAATTCCTAGCAAAGCCGGGTACACATCAGCTAGTAATTATTTTTTTTTCAAGTAAATTTGATTTAATTGAAGATAATATTAACAGTTCTTAGAAATCGAAGCATGATACCGGTGAAAATGACGGAACGGATCAGAGTGGCCGTAGCTCTGAATTAGAGCACAAGGTCCCGGTTAGACTTGGAAATCCTGGGTTCGATTCCCAGTTCCAACCGTTATCTTTTCTTTTCTGTGTCTTTTCGGTTTCATGTTTCATTT